>NJCR01000261.1:0-171264 GCA_002234235.1 Fusarium hostae
CGGTGCACGTAACAGATCCCATACCATTAGAAGTCCACGATTGGACGATTACCTAATAAAAATCTGCACCATGCCGAATCAGGAGAAGGAATTATAGGCATATAGAGTGCTTTCAGCTTTAATATCTTATAATATATTTTATTTCACTATAATGTTTTACTTATCCTTTTACTTATAGCCTCTTTTGATAGATAATTTCTCTTTAATCTTACCGTAATATGAAGTAAGTTAATAAAAGTCTTACCATTAAATTATCTTACAATACTCGCTGCTATTAACCTTAACCATTATCTGTAGCCTTGTTATTTATAAGAGTGAATGTTTAGTAATAGAGGAAATACAGCAATGTATTGCCATTGAAATATCTTATCTCGTTAATTGTCAAATGCTTAGATCAACTAGAACCCCCAAGTAAGCTCATGCTGCCAATACTCGTCAGCCCTCTCCGGCCCAACCGCATGTCTCAAAAGCACATCATAGACATACAAAATCGCAAAACAATCCTTCAAGTACTTCTTCAAACCCGCTCTCGCGTTTTGCTGAACTTCATCCGACCCATCTGCCAAAGGATCAATAACCGCCCCATCCCTTTCAAGATTGCCCTTATGCCGACCGGCAGCCCATGATTCTGTAACCCCGAGAGAATGCCAAAAAGCTCGATGCGGAATATTCTGTGCGGGGAAGTCATAGTTCTCAAGGGCGTGGTTGCTCAGAAATGACAACAGCTGTTCAACAGATAGTAACGGCACCCGTTCGGCACCACGAGACCTGACAGCTTCAATGAGGTTGAGGAAGATGTACATTTGTAACGCCACGCTAGCGACGAGATCTAATCCGAAGGCGTGACCCCAGTGAAGACCTCGCAGATCTGATATCGGAACCTCGTTAGAAAGGCGGACAAACGCGGATAAAGCCTCCCGTTGTGTGGACTTGTCATCGGCAGTAGCGGCTACAATGACCAACATCTTTGCTGCGTCGGCCAGGTTAGCATCAGCGGTGCTGTAGCATAGCTCGCCGTCGCTGCTTGGATCTTTCGCTCGGCGTTTCCAATATTCGAGATCTTGATGCAACGAGCACAGCGGGTTATGCAGCGCGGAGTTATCCTCATGGGGACCGAGACCAAGGCGGCGTTCAGCAAAAGAGAGCACATCATCGGAAAACAGCTTTCCATTGACTGGCAAAGACTCAATCTTGGTAGTCTCAGTATCAGAGAATTCTCTGACAGTTGCCAAGAACACACGGTTGAAATGGCCGAGAACCGCTTTCTGCTCAGGCAAACCCAGTGCGGCCAGGCTATAGTTGCTACCTTTGTCGGCTGGCGTAAGAGAGAAATGGGGAGCAATTAAGTGCCATGGAATCTTGTGGTCGAGATGCATTTTAGACTGGGTTGAAGACCGTTATTTGTGCTGTTGTTTAAATAACTGTGCGTGATATCTCGGCTCGCAGATCTGAAACCAAGGCATGTTTTGCATTTATTTCTATAACCAATAACCTTTCCTCCATATATATAAATGCCCTGAATATTGCATATTATGAGTAATATACTTAGATGCAATTATTAAATCTCTATTGTATACCAGAGTATAGAAACCTTACAGTGATAGAGAAGGTTAATGTAGATATATCTTTTTTAAATTTACTATTATTGTGACTACAATATATCCTATCCTGGTAAATAGGTCCTCACTCTAATTATACCTTATTTCTATAGATCTTACGTCAGCCTATTGAATTTGACTAATTACCATAAAAGTATTGCTGAAACGTTGAGGCGGTTCAAAACATGCCATTAGACCTTCCACTCACGTCAGAGGTAGGTAGCCGTTACATCATGACGTCTCGCCTGATAAACTCAAGATCGATTGCGGGGAAGGATCATCAACGCGAAACCTTTTCTTCTTCTTCAACTCAATTGATTCCAGTTCGGACTTCATCAATCATCAATTAGGGAATCGAATCATCGAAATGCTCGTCGCAATGCTGTGGCGGCTCCCCCTTCTCATCGCTGCGTATGTCGGTGTTGTCGCGGGTGATGAGCAGCAGGTGCTTGGCTCCGATAACACTGACTTGGATCACATCCGCGAGAAGTACTGTCAGCCTGACCTCAATTGAGAACATCCACTAACCCCGGTAGACTGCTAGAGGCCCAGATCATTCCCACCGTCATTGATGACTTCCCGCCAGCTCTGGCACTTCGCGCATCATGGAAACACGACTCTGCCGAGCTGGGTAATACCCTGAAACCCAATCATCTCAAAAAGGCGCCTGCAATCCATCTTGACAAGGTCGAATCGGACGCGGTCGTCGGTACTCTCCTCTCCAAGCACATGTCGTATGTCGTCGTCCTCACCGATCCCGACGCGCCATCCCGCGATGACCCCAAATGGTCCGAATTCTGCCATTGGATCGCAGCAAGCTCTCGCCTCAAATACTCAACAAAGTCCAAGCATCACCTCCAGGACATCATCAAATACAAACCCCCCGCGCCGCCGCCAAAGACCGGAAAGCACCGTTATGTCTTCTTCACCTTCATCGCAGCCAATGGAACGACCAAGAAGCTACACCTGAGCAAACCAGAGGAGAGGAAGCACTGGGGATCGGATCATGCAGGCCATGGAGTTCGTGAGTGGGCGCATGAGAATGGTCTTATTCCCATCGGTAAGGGCGATCTAATTCCCATCTCGTTCACCGAGGTTAACAAATGTAGCTGCAAATTTCATATACGCGGAAAACGAAGAGCAGTAGCCCCAACCACTTCACATGTCAAATGCACGAGCTTCCTAGCTTAATTGATTCGGAAAGGAAGCTCAATCATATAGTTTAAACGGTTCCTTGGTTTCCATCCTTCAATTCAAGAATGTCATTCGTCGTCGCGGACATTGTTCCTATTTTAGAAACCGAGCAGTTTAGCATCGTGCAACCCCGCACCAATACACGTTCTCTATCCCACCACGATCTATGCAGATCCAGGTCCTTGAAGCTTAAACAAGCAGGTCGGCACATAATAGACACTACCGGCCTTGGCGGGTATAGCGAATGAGTTAATCGAGCTTTGGAGCGTGACCCTCGGAGCAGAGATCATTACTGCATTAGGAAGGTAATTGTTAGTCTCGGCATGCGATGATCGGAGGTATACTGAATTAATGTTAACGCTTGAGAAAAGAGTTGATGGGCACGAGGTTATGGATCTGTATAAATACTTCAAATAATCGCGACAACTTTAAACTTTCTCGTCCATCAGTGCAAGCCATAAAAATGAAGTTCAGCACCTCTCTCCTCACTCTCGTCCCAGCTGTCTTCGCCCTGCCTACAGGCGAAGATGCTGCTGTCTCAAAGCGCCAGAGCGCCAACACAGTGACAGATCAACTCCTCTTCAGCGTCACTCTACCAACATTCACCGCTCGTCGCAACGCTCGTGATCCTCCTACCCTTGACTGGACCTCAGATGGCTGCACTTCTTCACCCGATAACCCCTTCGGCTTCCCCTTCGTTCCTGCTTGCAACCGCCATGACTTTGGATATAACAACTATCGCAAGCAAAGCCGCTTCACTGTTAGTGCTAAGGCGCGCATTGATAGCAACTTCAAGACCGAGTAAGTTTTAGCCTGCAAGTATTGACGTGTCAAAGCTAATGATATATAGCCTGTACTACCAATGTACCTCTTCAAGCGCCGGTAGTGCGTGCCGTGGCCTAGCCGATGTTTACTACGCTGCTGTTCGAGCCTTTGGTGGTGGTGATGCTACCCCTGGAAAGAGAGATGAGGATCTTGTTAAGGAGTATGAGGAAAAGGTTGCAATTTACAACAAGCTTGTTGAGGAGGCCCAGGAGAAGGGCGAGCTGCCTCGTCTTGACTAAGAGTTGGAGACCTATTCTGAATACCAGTACATAGTTAAAATCTCGAGAACATATTCATGATCTACTACCACTGCTACTATCACTCCCTCTCCGTGCTCGCTTGATATCTTGAAAGGTGGTAGTGAAATGGAAGCCATTGCCTTGGTGTTATTTTCGTTACCTATCGTACCGGAACCTTTGAAGGCGACCTGGAAGAAACCTCTCTGATCTTTGGCATACTATTCTGCGGGAAAGTCTAGCTAAACGGCTTCAAACCCCTGCCGACTGCAGAGAGAGCTCCTCCTGCAGAAACCGAGCATCACCTTGCTCCCATGGATGTTCAACCTCAACCCGTCTTATCATATCCGCATACTTCTCACTCCTTGGCTTGATTTCGTAAGGATAGTCTCGAATATGGCCAATCATGCCTGGCATGATACTTATCCCCGGTTCAATCTCATTGCCCTGCAAATCGACATCCTTCTTGATCTTGAAAGCAGCTAGTAACCGCGAAATAGTGATAAACAGACTCTCGTCAGCTAGAAATCTCCCAGGACAAACTCTGCGACCGAACCCGAATGAGGCGAAATCGGGATTCGGCTCATTTCTTGGTTCTAGATATCTATCTGGATCGAAGGAAGATGGGTCAGGATAGATCTCTGGATCATGGAGGAACCACCATGTCGCTGGCAGGAAGGATGCTCCCTTCGGGATGACGAACTCTTTGTAGTGAATATCTTCATCTGCTGTGTGAACGACCCCCATCGGCGCGACGGGAATCCATCGGAGTGTTTCCTTGATCAAGGCGTTGACATATGGGAGGTTCTGTCGATCTTCAAAATGGGGAAGTCTTTCGGTACCGACAACGGTGTCAATCTCCTGCTGTGCTTTCCTCTGAACATCTGGGAATAGCAGCATGGCTAGAACAAAGCCACGAATGGATGAGACAGTAGTGTCAGCGCCCCCAGCGTACATCACCGCAGCACTTCCCTTGATAGCACTCTCACTATCTGTATCCAGAACCTCTCCACCGTTGTCGTATTGCTTGACAAGTGAAGAGACGTATGATGGTCGGTGAGACTGCTTGGCCATTTGTTGCCGAACGAATTTGTACGGTACGTCAACCACCATGCGCATATTGGCGTTCCAGTCTCGTGCTATGCGCTTGAACGACATTCCCGGAAGAGATTCTGGAAAGTACCGCAGGATCGGCAAGATATCAACCTGCCAGCTCATAGGGACAAATGCGAGAGACAAATTGTGCATCATCTGCTCTATCAAGAGCGCCAATGGATCTGGTTTCTGAGGCTCGAGATTGTAGCCGTATGTCATCTTCAAAATTATAGCGCTGGCTTCACTGCAACAGCGGAGTCAGCGAAAGACTATTGTTGAGAAGGGGGGACTTACGTCTTGATATGCGTCGACAAGTCCTCAGGGCTCTCCAGGACACGCAGGAGAAGTCGGCGTGATTCCACGTCTTGGACATCCCTAAATCGCGATGCAGCGGTTTTTGTACCCAGCTGCTGATGAACCAACTTGCGATGTTGTTTAAACGTCTTGTCGTAGGGTTTGAAGCTGAGGATCTGATTGTAGCCGCACATTTCATTACCAAAGATGGATTTCGGTCTTCCTGAAGTCTTTGTCGAGGTTTTCTCTAGTATAGTGTTTGCAGCATCACGATCGTGGAGTATGATAAGTGATTGGCCAAAGATGGAGACACTGCTGATGGGTCCATAAAGATCTTTGAACTTTATCCAGTGTTGGTATTCTGGTGTTATCCCATCTGGCATGTCCCCGATGTTGCCGAGGATGGGGAGGGGCTTGGGACCAGGAGGGAGATTCTTGCGCGGCTTGGTCCAGATGTAGAGAATTGCGAGGACAACTCCTACGAGAGCAAATAGAGCTGACAGCATGATGCAGTTCGTAACTTCTCACCAATGCAATAAAGGCCAATGATATTGCTGAATCCCGAAGTTCTGGTCTTTGGTTCAAAGCCCTTGGCGATGAGAGAACGGAGAGATCTATAGATATATACCTTTACCTTTGTGCAAAAGCAATCATATATTACGTTGCTTAAGAACATACTATGATAAAGCTGACGTATGCCAAACCATGATGAGGCCAACTCCATGTCCTATCTCTGCATGAGGCCTGGGAGGGTATAAAGTCACCTCTTGATCTTCCTTAGCATACCAAATAAGGTGAGTCATACATAAAGTAGAGGGTGGCATTGCTCGTCGAGGCTTGGTGCATTGAGTACAAATCGTCATGCGTATCGTTGATATGTAGCAAGGATCAGCCAAGACAAGGTGATGCAACGTAATAGCACTATCCTCAATAATGTACAATGTACCGACAACCCTTTCAGTGGAGCGAATAGCCACTGATCTAGTTTTCTCCGCCTTATTGAACGCGAGCCAAGACCTACCATGGGTACCAAAGCCAGCCTGTGAAAGTACGAGAGCTTGCATTGGGCTCTTGAATACGACTGGGTGGTTGCAAGAGACGTGTTTCCGCAGCTTGTCTCGCATGCATATCACAAACACGAATAACTTGATTCGGCTTTTGACCAATTAAAGTCTTTCTAAATATCATATCACATGCACTCACATCAAGGATGGTGCAGCACCCCCCTCATGCATGTTCTGGCCGAGGAGGAGACACTATGGGAAGTAATTGGAGACACAACGACGTGGCTTATCACCGGCGCTCTCTCAGAGCTATGCTACATAGTATTCCCCTCTTCCTAATGACTACTGCTCTTATCGCTACTGAGGCATTGTCGTAGCAGATCAGCTAAGGCGAGTGTCCAAAGAAACCCCTCTTCCTTGTTTTGAGCACATAGTGCATAATTCATGTGACGGTATTGCGGGACACGCGAGTTGTTTTCATGATATACGCTGATTCTTAACGGCTCGGGCCGCTCGAGTCTTCCTCCGCTGACCCAGAAAGGTGACAACCCCATCCTGTGCCACTCATGTACATCGATCTACATGTATCACCTCGCCCACTGACACCTTCCTGTTCTACACGCATACTCAACACAAGCCCTGCTGTGGGGAAACAGGCTGGTTATGACAAGGTGCTACGATGAAGCCAGGGTTCCTGACCTATTGATCTTCAGAAGAGAGAATGGACGTGGGATGTAATTACACGTCAGACAAGTGGCCATGTCACATGACTGTAGAGTACGTTCGTCCCTACATCACAACCCACTCAAAGCACATCTACAAGCTGCTAGAATATCCGAAGCCAGTCGGCATTTCCCCCACAAGGGCTATATCAACGGAACTCACATCAGCCTCTGTCAAAGCGGCAAGCCAAGTTGTCAAATGATACTCCAAGTTCCAACGATGACATCGTGTGCAAAGTAACCATAGATTTCTCAAGACCAGATCACGGGATATGTCTTGAATGGTTCAAGAGAAAACAGCTGCAATAGTTATATTTGACGCAGACGACCATTTCCGTAGCAAGAATAGGCGCCGGCAATTGAAGCTTGTACTTCGAGATAGACTATTACCATAGCTTCAACTGGACAAATTATACTCCTAATACATCATCGCGAATGCGAGAACATTGCTTGAATGTAGGATTATCTAGTTGGGATATATGATCGATCGTGAAGATGATCTACAGCGCCATACTTAGAAACCGGGCTTCGTTGGGAACTACCGTCCTTATGCTGTGCAATCACTGTAACAAAAACAAACATATTTGAGTTGATCTCCGTAGTTCACAGCCCTATGAACAATATTGGGGGGGCGCAAGTCACGAGAAGGAAGTCTTAGCAGCTAGCACATAATATCCAGCAGTTTCAGCTAGGTCGGCGATGGGAACCTATTAGATGGCTGTCTCTCTTATCCTTCGGTTTACCCTGAGCAGGCTAATGCTTCTTGCAATTCTATGGCAGCAGTCGAAGCCTTTATTACTCGTTATCAGGATGTAGGCCATGAAAGCAGTTACATTCATCAATGCCAAGTAGATCAATTTAGAGCTCTTCATTTAAATGAGGCGACTTTAGACGTGTTAAGTTCAGCATAATTGCAAGAATGGAATTTGACATAGGATTTACTGCCTCCAGGTACAATATGACGGACATGAGGGCCTGGGTGACAGTGAAAACATGTTGAACTTCAAAGCCAAATACTGAAAGGTCACTATTACTCTAACACCATGCTTATTACTAACTCAGTGCTTACAAAGGATTGTGCACCTTCTGTCCTTTTCACGTGTTGTTCACATTGATCTTCAGCTATTGACGCGTCGCTCATCAGGTAGGGCTTCCAAATCACGCAGGCCGTCACGAATCTACACCATAAACACTGCATATCATTACAGAAGCAATAAAGCTCCTTCTACCGCGGGATCAGGCGTCATTCCTCTCCTTCGTCATTCTTAAAGCCCCTAAATCATTATTTACATCCGTTCTCCCGCATGAACATCTTAATTACCCTATGGTTTGCCCCAATGACTCGTCCGTTCTAAAGCCGGGCCATTCCTCCAGCAGTTATACCCGTGACCCCGCTCAACGAACCAACCATGACTCGCAATGATATCAGACACTAATCTCAAACAAGTAATTAGATTGCCCATTTTCAAGCGGGGCTTGAATTGCGGAGGCTTGGCCAGACATTCATCTTTGTTCCCCGCAATCTCTCCCTTATCTGACTCCGGATCGCTGGGCCCGTGATTTGATTCGGAGCTTGGCATATCTCAACAATGTTAATGGTAACTCAAGATAAACGACCAACTAATCCCCAACTTCAACTCTCAACCATTAATTCCCCGAGACACAGACTGAAGATAACAGACTGAAGATATTCGAGATGCCAAAGACACGCGTTCGTGTAGTGGAAGGATCATGTTGGCCTTGCAAAAAGCGCAGGATTAAATGCGATCTCGCGAAGCCAACTTGTTCGCGCTGCGCCAAAGTCGGAGCTGCATGCGACTATAACGAACGACTCATTCGCTGGAGTACACGGCCTGCCGTTACGGTACCAGCGATTTATCAGATTACTACGCGCGATGAACAGCTCGCGGCTTCACTAGCAGTATACGAGAAGCGCTCACTGGATTACTTTCACGGAAGGTTCTGGCCGCTATTGACGACTGCTTCGAAGCCTTGTGCGCCGCCGACTATGGTTGCGCTGCAGCATCGTGTTGTACTGCTTGCGACGTGTGTTCTTGCTGATTCGCATCGGTGGTTGCAGGATGGAAGGAATAGTCGGAGTATTCTGAATGTTAAGAGGATGGAATGTTTGGCCGCGCTGAGAGAAGAGGTCGATGGATGTTGTTCTAAAGAAGACGGTCCTTTACAGACATTGCTCTTTGCGGTGCTGCTACTTTACTTCCACGATGGTTTTCTCGAGTGTGCGCAATCATCAGCATCGACATCAAGTCACAGAGATGGAGTCTTGGCCATCGTCAATCAACTCGGCGGCATGACTACTGTACTAGGTACAGGCCAAGATCCGCTTCATATGATGCTTTCAGAATTTGCAACGACGGATCTTACTAGCGCTATGCTCACGGGCCAACCGCCATCATTCCCGCCGGCGATTTGGGAGGTTGTTGATCGAGGACCTGTTTGGTGGGGACGAGATACACAAGGGTATTGCTCGTTATCCACCGTCTTTCAGCAGATTTCGGGTATGGCGTTTTATCTTGAGGCGACGACACATATGATTGAGGAGTTTTCGATTGAGAGGATTAGGATATTTGAAGCGGCTTTGAGACCGACGTATGCTTCATTGGCTGTTGAAGATTTAAGCTCTCCTCGATCATCACCGGTTGATACCCCATCAACTGAGTGCGACACTGAATCAGCACAAGCATTCAGCCTCGTCCGGATATTCCAGCACGCAGCGCTAATCTATCTATACCGAGCTGTCTGCGGTCTACCTGCAAACCATGCTCTCGTGCAGCAACATACACAGTCTTGTCTAGACTGTATCTTCAGCATCCAAAAACCATCCAAAATTCTCAACTGCGCTGTACTGCCCATCTGTATAGCAGGGGCCCATTCACAATGTCCCAAGCAACAAAGGCTTGTGCGAGGACTTGCAGGGTTTATTTATGATGAGATACGATTTGCTTCGGTTCATTCAGTCATTGCGGTGTTGGAGGATATCTGGAAACGGGCGCCTGAAGAGGACATGACGTGGAATCAGATGTTTGCGAACCTGAATCCTCAGGCTATTATTCTCTGAGCTCGGTTGTATACCATGGCGTTAGTTGGAGTTTACAACGGAAGGGGCCGTCGTATGGATGGTTTTACCGATGTTGAAGAAGTAAGTGTCTGCTCAATTTGTATTATAGTCTTTTTTAAATGACGATGGGCCTTTAGTCTGCCACTATACTATGTTCCCTGTCATTAATGATCGTACCTTGACTGTTAGATGCCCATGCCGCTATTATTGCCACCGTAACCGTTCAGACCATCCCATCACTTTGGCCACCTTGGATTATCCACTACTGACCAGTACTTGGCTCACCTCCAACACGAACCACCAACTTCCCTCTAGTCCTGCCTTCTTTCAACCTCCCATAAGCCCTCACCGCATCCTCCAACCCAAACTCCTCCTCAATAACAGCCTTGACCTCTCCACCTTTCATCCAACTCGCAACCTGCCCAAAGTCCTTCTTGTTCGCCGTCACAGAGTGATACTTGAACTTTCTCTTCCCGCCACCCAGCCATCTAGGCAACAGGTTGATAGTAAGCAGGCATTTGAAGGTCTGAAAGCGTGGTGGTAAGCCTACGCAGACATATTGCCCCTCGAGTTTGAGATATTGATGGGATTGCCAGTAGAGATCTGGATCGTTGAAGACAGTGTCGAAAATGAAGTCGTACTTCTCTTCCTTCTTCTTGAGTACTTCAATCGGGTCCTCAGACTTATAATCAATGGTCTCATCAGCACCAAGGGACCTGCAAAACTCGGCGTTAGAAGCTGAGCAAGTGACCGTGACACGAGAACAACCCAAAGCCTTAGCCACTTGGATCGCGAAAACACCGACACCACCACTACCTCCATTAATAAACACCCTATCCCCAGCTTCCACAAACGGCGATATGCACTGAAAAGCAGTGGTTCCACAAATCCCAACACAAGCCGCATCCCTTAGCTCAATACCATCCGGCAAAGCCGCTATTCCCTTACTCCCAACAACAACATACTCCGCCAAAGTGCCACCAACAGGCAACTCTGTCCTTCCAAACACCTTCTGACCTGATTTGAAGTCATTCAGTGTAGTGGAAACAATCGTACCGGAGAAGTCAAGGCCTGGGGTAACGGGCTTAGAGAAGATGAAGTTGGCGAGAGGCATTTCGGCAACTTTGTAGTCTAGATGATTGAGTGATGCGTATGCGACCTTGATAAGGGTTTGGCCTTCTGGAAGAGATGCAGCGTTTTTGGGAAGTTTGGCCTCGGTGATGAGAGTGAGGTTCCTGTCGATGCCGCCTTTGATTGAGCGCCATTGGGCGGCGCGCATTGTAAGAGGGAGCGTGCTATTTGATGCCATAGCTGTAATTTCTGAACCTGTCTCTTAGTGGGTATGAGAATTATGGACCGCGATCGGCGACTGCACCAGGGTCGTTAGTGAGACCTTATAGAGTTGCTGTGCTTGAGGTTATGGCTGACGACAACGTGTTGGTGGCACATAATCAGGTGGTGTCGTCTTGGCTGAGGTGGTCTGATTGACGATCACCCAATCTAGACTGAGACGTCATATTCTGTGCCATTAGGTGATCTATTAAGCTTAAAATCATTGAAACTCGTCATCATCGATTTATGCATGTGAAGTTTGTAAAAATGATATGTCTGATCTCATGATTTCCAGGCCTCATTCAAGACACTTGCGATTGAATGGACAGGTCGGGCTCCGCGGCACTTTAGAGCTTGGTTGGCCGTGGGCTGATGAAAGCGGAATCGGTGGTGAGACTTACAGTCCGACGGGGTAATAAAGGTTTTCTGATCGCAAATCGTTTACCGGCTTTTGTGCCTGCGCACTCTTGCCATCGGCCGAATCAGAAGAATGCGTAGACTTCAACAATGTTAGTCAAATGGAGTCACTAAGTAGGAAGAAAGAGGTAAGAGAAATGATCGTGTATTCATTGTAAAATATGAAGAAAAATGAAGTAAAGTCTATCTGAAACCATCTCCTCCAAATGGGGATAGAGACAGCTGTTTCGGGAGTTGAAGACTATCCAGCTGCCTTTCAAGCCAGCTCCGAGAGCAAGTCATCATCCATCTAGGCAACAACTGCTAACACCAAAACTCAATCTAGCTCTAAGGATAGTGAGTATATCCATCCTCACCAGGCTGGATAGTTCCATTAGTAATAGCTGCAGCATGGCCGCGAGCCATGTAACCAGCAGCAGGGTAGTACTGTCCAAGCCAAGGGTAAATCTCCTTAGCACCAGGCTTGTTCCTCCAATCGCGCATCAGCTCACAAACAATGGAGAACAAGCTCACAACCTGAACACCAGCATCGCGCATGCGATCGTTGGAAATATCGCGGATAAGAGCGGTTGTAGTGCCCGATGCTTCCATGTTGGCCCAGACGGAGTAACCCGCGTCACGAAGGGAGAGGGCGAGGAAAGTGGTGCAGACGTCGGTGGTGATGCCGGCGAGGATGACTTGGGATTTGTTGGTGGCCTTGACGGCGTCGCGGAATTCTTCACTGTCCCAGGCGTTGACTTGGCCTTGGCGTTGGACGAGGGGGGCTTTGGGGTACATTTCGCGGATCTCTCGCATGAGAGGACCGTTGGGGCCTGAGGAACTATTAGTAGAGGCTCGCATGAAAGTGACTGGTTTAGAACTTACCCTGATCAGCGGAAGTAGTCAGGATAACAGGCATGTCAAAAGCCTGACCAAGAGCAGCATGAGCCATTGACTGGTGATGATACAGTGTAGGATCCCAATCTCTGGTCAATTGGTAAAGACCTTCCTGGATATCGACCACCAGGAGAACCTAAAAGTCTTAGCATCGTGAAGAAACAGATGGTACTGGGAAACTCACGGCATCGTTCTTGTCAAGACGCTCATACTTGTAACTGCTCTTAGCAAGAGCAGAAACAGAGAGGACGCCAGCGGCGATAATGGAACTGAACTTCATTGTCGGAAGTCTTGAGATGCTGGTTGGTATTGAAGCTGTGAGATGGCTGTTGAACCTGAAGACCTTCCTTATACTTGGGTTGTTAACCAGCTATATATACTCAAAATCCCAAACTTGATGTGGTTTTCTGCATCTTGCATGCTGCAATCTCTGCATGCTGTACGACCCTCGAGCTAAAGGTCCTGATTCCACTGCAATCCATGCCCAAATGCACAGTCGGAAATGAGGCCCACCTCAGTCGGCCGAAGCTATCCTCACGCATATTGGCTGAACCACTGCCCAAGCCACCGCGACGCCACGAGGAGCTATACAAATATGCATAAGGTCGGCCGGCTGCAAGACCCAGTTGAAGGTGTCCTGTAAGCCTTTGGCACGGGTTTGTCATCATGCAGCTATTCCTCATCCCCGCTTCCTGCAGGGTTTAGTAAGCTGTAGTCACCATCTTTCTCAGCAAACGACTCCATTTTTGATGTTACAGCGATGTAGAAAGATGGAGGTTTATCGACGGTTAGTGTTTCGTTGGGGAGTTATTGACCGTTGGGTTGAGGCTATTTTTCGTGGCTTGATGATGTTATCGTTGCGGGTCGGCACTGAGGACAGGGATCCCGATGTCCCGATTGGCGGATTGGGACGATGTAACTTGAGAAAGTCCTCACTGACGCATGCTTTGATAATACTCTCTGTCCCATGCAAGTTGCAGTTGAGGTCGAATTGCCCCTCTTCGGGGTCTGTAGTGTAACGGTTAGGCGGGGAAGATGTTAGCATGGTGTATTATCGCTTTGCTAACTGGTAGTTTCTCCTCAGGGATATAATAGCGGCCCTGACCAGTAACAAGATTCAACTCGTCCGGGTAAAAAACCTTTGGATTCTTAATGAAGAAGATCCCCAGCCTCTCAAAGATTATATTTCCCGGGTAAGGTCTACTCAGAAGCAATCCTTCCTCAGAGGTAAGACGAAGTGCCCACATTTCTGAAGGATTGCTCGAGTTCTCCTGGTCGAAAAGTCCAGTCGCGGCAATCAGCGACCAGTCCGAGTTGGGATCTCCACGACCTTTGACTAAAGGTCGTCTCTCGCTGGCTTCTAGGCGGAACGTGTGCTTATTCATGGCATCCTGGGGATACAGCTTGCAACGCACGCTATGATCAGGATGATCCTTAGTTTTATATTGCGAAACTCGTAGCTCGCGCATGTAGCCATAGACCTGGAGCTCGTACGGATCTGGGAACTCTTTGGGCTCAACCATGTTGTACTCCCATCCCTTTGGGTCGTGACACCAACTCTTTCGTTCCAGGTTCCCTGGTTCGCAACATGGTGTTCCGTATCGCGCAAATCCAGCTAGTTCATCTGTTTTCGAGCCTGCTCCTTGACTGATAGGTCCGACAAGTGCCATCCACGACCACGACGGCGCTTTTCTGATGGTTTTACCCTCATACTTAGGAACTGTGAGTGCTGGTAAGTCAGCATCAACAATGCGTCTACTTCTCCAGAGTAAACCACAAATAATGTCACTCTCCCATAGTCCGGCCATATACCTATCTGATCCACGCCCAAATCTGCTAACGAGGACCTGTTTGAACAGACGAACGACACCAGAGAGAGCGGCATGGTTGTCGGAGGGGTTATAAAAGCTCCTCGTAGAGTATTCCATTGTAATCGAATACCACCGTTGAAGGACTGGATCCGTCCTGTCAGCAAGTCCCAAACTTCGCCGTGGGCCATCAAAAGAAGGGCTAGAATAACTCGCTGGACGAGAGTCTAGCTGAATGCGGTTCCACGGTTTATGATCTTCTTCAACCGGAGGCAGATTCGAAGCATTAAGAGCTGGGAAGAGTTCATTATACCAAACATCTGCCTCTCCGACAAAGTTGCAAGAGGCGTCCTCGAACTCCTCACGCTCACGGCAACGGAACAGAAGTTGCTGCTCTCCGTAGATGATCATTCGTCTATCCATCAGTGATTCTTGGTAGCACCATGCACGTTCAGTCGTAGGACCAATGCTGCGATCCCGCGGGAGATTAAGCCAGCACTTAGCTTCTTCGTTGCCCTCTGCGCATCGGTACCGAACTTGGCATGGTCCTACGGCTGGCGAAGATCCGATGTCGAGGAATCCATGCCGTGCGTCACTACTCCTTCCAGCCACTATAGTGAGATCTGCGTTATTGTATATCTCTGGTACAAGCAAAGCCTGGTCTGCCCAGTCCTTCATGTCGTCCTGCCTGATACATAGCGCATCAATCCAGATATACCGATATCCAAGCTCGCGCGCCACTTGGATAGCCTGTCGATGAGTTTTGGCGAGTTTCGATAGCGCGATGCCCTTTTTGAAAGTGGCCTCACTAGCTGTCTTGAATTTGAAGATTCGCGATCCAGTGTCGCCCCAAGAATATGACAGTGCAACGTAGATGCCTTGTTTCCCCTGGGTCTCAATAAGTGTTGCGTTCTTTCCTCCGATGTCAACTACTCTCGAAGGCAATTCCCTTGGCTCATTGCCACAACAGCGGTGGTCAAAATCGTTGCATCTATCAAGCCATGCTCTGGTCAAGTTGATCGTCTCGGCACGCTTTCGAGACTCTGAAGTCTTCTCGAGAGTTCTACCGCGTACTTCCTTCGCGACTAGTGATTCTACTCGAGGTTAGAAATTGTAGATGAGTGATGAATTCAATTGTCCAACTGACCTGACGTTGTCGAAACATTCAAATGCGCAATGAAGCTATTCGCAAGGACCTCATCAACATTTGGACCTCTTATAACCACATTTACAAACGCATCATTGAACCAAATGACCCTCCTCAATGCTGGGTCGATATCTGGTGGATGTTGCCGCCGTCTCGAAATCAGGATCAACTTGGCCCCGCGTAGCTCGGGATCGGCTTTACAATTTTCTAAGAAATGCTGCAGGCGTGGTTGCGGGCATAGATCCTGGATGTTTGCCCATAAAAGTTGACAGACCGGGCAAGGGTGGAGGAAGTTCTCAGCGCAGGCTTTGAGTGATTCAAGATCGCGATGATGCTGGGATTCGAAGGTTTCGCTGACCTCAAGGTCATTGCAATACGTGCATTGACGTGGAAGCATAGCGGTGATGAGACGATGTTTTATACGAGCTTAGCTTGGTATTGAAAGGCGAGCTTGTAAATCAGAGAAAAAGCTTAAAAGGAAGTTTTCTCTGCTTTTAGATATGAAGAATTGGTTCGCGTTAAGCGCCAGCCTGATATTCCAAGATTGCGCAACTTCAGCTTGTGTGTCTATTTAGGAACAAGCTGTCCCCGATTGCGTAGTGCTCCTCTCTCAGTGGCTACAGGTTGAAACAAAGCCTACAGTTGGTGAGCCATGAGGGGTTTTTCGACTGCTGTAACCACTAACGGCAACGGGTTATCAGCCGCACATGCAAGCGTCCCATACTGGTAAGCAAGACGCCGAAAGTATAGCGGGTAGACATGAGGACGAGGTCCACTGGTACTCATTTCTATCAATATTACCCTCGCTCTTCCAATCTTCTAGCGTCGCTCATGTAGTATTACATTGCTCAGTTGAAACCCTCAGGCCAGAACTCCTCGAGCCACTCATAAGGATCCTCAGGTTCATAAGCATTCGTCACCTTACCCTTGAACTTTGTAATGTTATCCCTCGTCTCATTATACAAAGCATACTTTTCATCAGGTCCGTTTCCGATGTAGTATGGAACGGTCTGCACATTGTTGCCGATTTCCTTGTCGACAATGCTGGTGACGTTTTCGATTTGAGCATTCTTAAGACGGAACTCATCACCGTAGTTAGGGTTTATCTGGATGAGGTTAGGAAGGTTGAATGAAGAAATTGGATGGGATGCTTACAATGCCCATTCGCAGACCGTCAACGGCAATAACATTCTGAATAGTGGCGTTGCGCTTGGCTTGGTTGAGGCAGTTGCCACAAGACTGGTAGAAAGTTCCGAAGCCCTCGGCGTAAAAGCCAGTGATGTTGTACTTGCCACCAAGTGAGTTGTCTTGGAAGATCTGTGAACCATTAGAAAGGGGAGTCTTCTCGCTATATTCATTTCATACCTTGTCTGTTGCGCTTCGAGCTCCACCACCAATCACCCTCAACTGCGTGTTGAGGCCCTTCGACGTGAGAGCATCTTCACAAACGTCCTCCCACCAAACTTCGTTAATTAGTATAAATCCACCATAAGAGACAGGAAATTGCTCACCATTCTCAACCCAGGCATCACCCAAAGCATGAATACCCTCAGCCTGGTTCTTTCCAATGATGACATTTCGAATAGTCGAACCAGGCAACAAGTTGAAGACAGCATCGGCATCAGTGCCCTCAGCTTGTTCATTGCAGCTTCCCTCAGGACGTTCATAGCGCTTCATCTTGCCATCAAAGACTTCACCGGGCATGATATACTTGGCATTTTTGAGGACGACTGTCTCCTTCGCGACGGGGAACTTGGTGATGGGGAAGGGGAAGCGTGGTGGCGGCCTTTGGCTGAGATCTCCCTGGGTTGCGTCGGTGCCACCTTGTTTACCATCGCCAGTCTTGGATTGACGGGTGTCGATGACAGCGGCCTGGGCGACGGGTAGGAGAGATAAGAGTAGTGAAGCCTTCATGATGAATACAGGATACGACGTTCAGACCGGGATAAGTTTGAAAGGCCAGGGAGGAAGCTCAGAACGTATTGGTAAAAGGTGAGAAAGGTAGAGAGGAAGATACAATTGCTGCTTATATATGTTTTTGGCTAATATGGACAATAAGAGGTCCATACTATAAGGGCCCAGCCTCATTTTACCATCAATCCGGTGGGCTCAGTGGCTGTAGGGTCATGTCAACATTAGCCTGGTCTTTCGCTTGGTTCACTCTGCGTGCCAAGACTCTGAGCTAACCTGTCATGTCACTCAGCACCAAGGATATGTTTCCATGAATCATCGTGCAGCAAACATATGATTCTTTTCTTGGCATCTTATCCAGATGCTGTAAAATCCGGGGACGTTAATTTAGGCTTCTCTCAAGGCTTCGTTTGTGTCGCAGATTCCTCATCAATCTGTGGGGGAAAGTAAGACGCGGGGTACGCTTAATTCAGCCCCTGGACGAAGACGATTTGTGGTTCTTTATTCCTCCGTCCGGGGTCGGCTATTCCACCTGTCACGGGCCTAAATGGACAGGTAGGGCAGGATTAACCATAAAATAAGACACCGCTGCTAAAAAACCTAAGTTAGCTCGGGGTATTCAATACGTGAAAGCTGGTGTTCGATCAAGTAATTGTGGGGGATCTAACAGCGATCATCCCTCTTCGAAGGGCCCGAATGGGGGGGGCTGGCATCACCCCCAAACCTGGAGAGAGACGGTTATCGATGGATGATGCTGCTCCATATGGCATTCGGTCAGGTTTTCCAGAATAACACTAATAGAATTCTAAGCCCTGTTCGCTACCGGTCCGGGTAGATGGGGCGCCTCTCCTGTGTCCGTCGATCTCATACTGGCCCTCGTGAGCTGTCCCAGGCAAGCAGCGTATTGACCATTATGATAGGGAATTGGGCCATTGATTCCTCGATTAGATTTATTTATTATTTGCTCAATTATCTACCGAATTCACACTTGTCACCTGGTTTAACTGCATCAGATCAGTTCCCTCGATGGTCATGTACCTGGAACTTCAATCATCCTCCCGGTGTCCCTAAGCTCTAAGAACTTATTCTAACTACTTACTCCTTATCACATTCATGCATTCAGCCAGCAGAGATGCCGTGCTCAGTGGATCACCACGTGGTGATCTACTGATTGACAGGAGAAGCGACCAACCGATTGGTCTAGAGCCAAGATTATCGATGGTTTGAGCGAAATGACGTCTGTGCTTAGTTTGAAAGTTCATGCTCATCTGCCTCGATCTTATGATACGTAGTATGTATCCTTCTCGATTTGTTGAGTATCATGCATCTCAGTCGAACTTGTGATGCTCGACAGTTGACGCTATTAAGTTGAACCTAAGCGGCTAGAAGTGAGTTAGAGCGCACAGGTTCTTTGACCGATACATATATATGATCATTGAGTCGCTTGGTAATAGAATAATCACAGAATGAGCCTATGTAAGCGAGGATTGGCCGCTCTTTACTCAAATTTGATTGAGTTAAAATCCGCAAACCTGCTTATCCTGAGTCTTTTTGCTCAGCATATTATCAACACGATCAGTGTCACTTTGTAATTCCACACACATTGAGCACCGTTAGTCTCAATATAGATCTATTGACAGTTATCTGCTTGAGTAGCTCTGTTCTCGGTGATTCGGGTGACTGTTACTGCGGCAGATTCCTTCCTTGATCGAAACGCATCAGTCTTTGGAAATGTATTCGAGACAGCCCCCAAATATGTGAATGATCAATTAGGAACATGTAGCACTAATTCAAGAGAAGGCTGGCAACGGTTGTTTGGTCTGATTCGAGGAACATCTCACTCGTTGGGGGAACTGCTCCTGGGTCGCCTTTTCCGTGCAGATGGAAAAGCCTATGCACGATGGTATTACCGAAGGCTACCTCGCACCCCCACAATTTGCATTCGAAACTTTGGGGTATTTACCATTTTGGTCTCATGATCGAGCTTCGGAGATGGAGTTTATGCAGGATTACATATGTAACGTTAAGTTGGGGAAGACCATGAGTATCACGTCGAGCCAACTGCTGGATTGTAAGCAGGAAACTCATGGAATGAATAGTAGCTCCTGAGTTCTATCAGCTCATCATTCCCTTCTCGAAGCATCAAGTGCTTGAAAGCGATATTTCTTCACCGCCAAGGACTTCCTTGCATCATTACCCCAGATTACAAAAAGTCACTGCTGGTAATGACAGTGGACGAGAGATCGTCACAATCCGGGGAGTTTTCGGATTATCCACCAACCACGGCCATTCAGCCCAGCCAACTCCACCAATAACAAGCATCCATGCCATCGATCTTTTCCGAACGTAACACCAAGCAGGCTTGAATGTTTCACATACATTCACGATGGAGGTCTTTAACTCAAACAAGCTGTTTGTACTCCGATAGACGCTGGGAGAGGCTCGTGATGGCATCTCCAGAAAGGGAAATTAAATCATTAGACTCCGGGGTCCGAATGCTGAATTAGGGATCGGCAGCTTGCGTGATCTTGTAGTAGTTGTAGTGTTTGAAGTTTAAGGAGAGTGATGAGCTTCTATAAGAACCTCTTGAAAGTTCGCGATACTAATATCCAACTTATTGAAACCATCGAGCTTCGGCTTTCTTCAAGAGAATACCTTTGACTTAAACAATACATCAAAACCCAAGAGCATCATGAAGTTCACTTCAGCCCTCGCTACTCTCTTCGCCACCTTGGTGGTCGCTTCTCCGCTTGAGAGCCGCAATGCCCTCCTCAAGCGCCAAGCTGCGGAGCCTTGCACCGTCGGATACTGCACCCAGAACGGCGGTACCACTGGAGGTGCCAAGGGCTCGACTGTCACTGTCACTTCCGTCGCCGCTCTCATTGAAGCTGCCAAGCGCACCGAACCTCTCACCATCATCGTCTCTGGCAAGTTGACAGGCAGCGATACGGTTCGACCTGCATCTGACAAGACTATCATTGGTGCTGCTGGAAGCTGTGAGTTAAATCTTCTCCTATCACTAAGTCTGATCTGACATTCGTAGCAATCACTGGTGTTGGCTTCTATGTTCGTCGCCAGAAGAACGTTATCCTTCGAAACCTCAAGATCGCCAAGGTTGACGCCTCCAATGGCGATGCTATTGGTATCGATGAGTCTACCAACGTTTGGGTTGACCACTGTGATCTCTCCGGTGATCTGAGTCTTGGAAAGGATGACCTTGATGGTCTTCTTGACATTTCCCATGGTGCTGATTGGGTTACTGTCTCCAACACATACTTCCACGATCACGTAAGTTCCAACCCTCTCCACAACAGTACTCCTTTACTGACTATTCAACTATAGTGGAAGGGCTCCCTGATCGGCCACTCCGACAACAACGCCTCAGAGGACAAGGGCAAACTCCACATCACCTACGCCAACAACTACTGGAAGAACATCAGCAGCCGCCAACCCCTTATCCGCTTTGCTACTGTCCACATCGTCAACAACTACTGGAACGGTATTCTTCTCTCCGGCGTCAACACCCGCATGGGCGCTCAAGTTCTCGTTCAGAGCTCTGCTTTCGCCAACTCAGTTGAGCGCGCTATCTTCTTTGCTGATTCCAAGGAGACTGGTTATGCTGTTGTTGAGGATGTTGACCTTGGTGGTTCGGTTAACTCTGCGCCTAAGGGTACACTTACTTCTGGTTCACTTCCATATAAGGTTACGCTTCTTGGATCGAGCAAGGTTGCTTCGACTATTCCTGGTACTGCTGGTCAGAAGCTGTAGGCAGACTGACGAAAGGGTTGGTAGTTTGAGTTGAATGTTGATATGAGCAAGATGTCATGGGCTTGGAGATTGGAGAGACTAAGTTGTGAGACCAAAATGAACGTTCTGATGCACATTTCCTTACTATCATCTCGAAGTCTAAAACCAGTGGTATATATGTCTAAACCGCCCAGCAGAGATTTGAAGCGTTATATGGTATTCCATGCACATGATAGTGAAACAGGATATAGGATTGATTGCCATATATATGTAAAATGGTTTCTACCATGTCGAAGGAGAATAGATATTTTAGCGAGATCTCTTTCACAGTCTACGCTCACCAGCCCGGGATTCAAATTTGGTCGTCTTGATGTTTTCCAAGAATGGAATGGCTGGCTTTTATCGTGCCAATGAGTCGCGAACAGTAGCTTAGCCAACCAGCTTGGGACCGATATCGTACAGAGAAGCATCATCCAGACCAACAGAAAGAGTAACCTTCCTTCCGTCACTGCATCGAAGTCTCATTGTAATCGTAACATCTTCATCAAGGGGTGTGAAATTCACAAAGAGCGGCTTATATGTACCTAAATCCGTGAAGTCAAGACGCCATTGAGCCATTATCGTACTCTCCTGCAGCGCCTGGATAACACAGATAGTACTTGCTTCCTTGACAGGTGCGGGACTGTCGAACACGGTGGCGTAGGTTGTAAGACGATAGAGTCGCTCGGTGCTGAGGTCGTTGATGGTTTGGTTCAGTTGGTTGCCACCGACGGCTTCGGAGTCGTTGACGTCGTATTGGCTGCTTCTTGTTGGTGGTGTCCTGGAACGGGTTATGGGGGAGGCTTACACGTATTTGTTGCCTGAGCGAGCTCGCTCAGGGTTGTCCTTGATGTCACTGGTTCGGAGACTCCAGTCGGTGTTAGGGCTATCCTCAAAGTCGCCGTTCTGGAGGTAGTTGGTAATCTCGGGAGCCTCGGAGGTAGTAGTCGTGGCTTCGCTGGTAGCCGCAGAAGTAACAGTGGTGAAGTCCGTAGTGGCAGTAGCAGTCTCGGATTCGGTGAAAGTAGTCACGAAAGTAACTGTAGTCTCAATAGCCGAGGTCGCAGTCGTGGAGGGAAGATCAGTCCTAGTCGATCGATCAGGACGGCACAGCGGACGAGCGCTAGCAGGGAGCAGCGCAGCGCCGAGCACAGCGGCGATAGAAATCCAACGCATCCTGAAAATTAAAGAGAGTAATGGCAGCGTTGCTGTATAAACGAGTGTACGAACGGCAAACGTTGAAGAGAGAAAGAAAGTTCTTCTGGAAAAGGAGACTACATTTTAAGAATTGGGCCGGACTGAGCTTTAGCTCCGGGCTGTCAGATGATGTTAGGCACAGTTGTTTATTCTTACGTGCCAAGACAATAATTCAATGAGCAAAGCAAACCTTTTGGTGAATGGTACCTTGCAGACGAAACAATAGTTTCGTTACTCTGACCAAGAAAATCTTAGGATGCTGCCAACTTCAGTTAGCGCATCGTTAATTCAGCTATCATTTGCTGCAGGTGGTCAGCTAAATCGATAGTTTCAACAGCTTTACAGGGGGAAGCTCAGCGCTAAGGGCCTGACTGATGGGGGGCCTAACCACTTTTAGGGGCTTGCTCAGTGGCTTTGATAAGGATCAGCCCCTAAGCTGAAAATTGGGACGATAAGCGATAAGATTCATTCAGGGGAAATCCTCACCTTTTTTGAAGACAACGCTCACTCAGGCCAGCCGATCGATCGATCTGTTCAGTTTCCCTTTTGCTCTTTCTTTCCTCCTATCTCTTGCTTTTTCTCTTATTTCTGCTTGAGCTGGACGCGGGAAGAATGCAGAGATCTGTCCAGAAAGCCATCGTTTGGCTAGGAGCCATTTTCATCACATACCATGTCTTTTCACTTGTCTTGACAGGACGTGCATCGAAGCCTAGTCACCCAAAAGTCGTTTCACAACAAGCTCCCGTCAAGCTAAAAGGCGACCCGCAAAGAGCCGCAGCGATTGTCGAAGCGTTCCGGTTTTCATGGGATAAGTACGAGAAATTCGCTGCGCCTCATGACACGTTGTTGCCAATCAGCAAGACATTTGAAGACGACAGGTGCGTGGATGGCTTGTTCGAAGGTGCCATGGATCAGTTGCTGACGTCGAGGACAGAAATGGATGGGGTGCGACGGCGGTTGATGGGTTGAGCACGGCAATCATCATGGAGGACGCTGAAATTGTGGATAAGATTCTGCGGCAGGTCATGCTTACAGATTTTACTGTAACCGCGGTACCTGACCAACCTATATCACTCTTTGAGACGACTATCCGCTACCTGGGAGGTTTATTATCAGGCAAGTATCCAAGCTCATCACCAAAGGCCGCCTTTTGACCATGTATATAGCATACGACCTGCTTTCTGGATCATACAAGCACCTCGCCACGGATATCTATCTGAGGAACAATCTTTTAAAAGCGGCTGTCATTCTCGCGGACAGACTCAGCATCGCATTCGATACACCCAGCGGTATTCCCGACGATGAGATCATCTTCAACCCTCAGCTCCGTCGGTTCGGCAACATCGATAACTCTATCACTTGTTTTGGAACCCTCGTTCTCGAATGGACTCGACTAAGTGATCTGACTGGGAACCAAACCTACGCCAAGCTTGCACAAAGAGCTCAAGATCATTTGTTACATCCCAAGACGAAGCAGACATTCACAGTTCCAGGTCTAATTGGGACATACGTCAAGCTTAAAGATGGGTATTTTGGTGATTATCAAGCTGGCTGGGGAGGTGGCTCTGATAGCTACTATGAGTACTTGATCAAGATGTATGCGTATGATCCAGTCGCTTTTGCTGAGTATGGTGAGAGCTGGATTCAGGCCGCCGAGTCGTCGATGTTGTATCTGGCTTCGTCACCATCGACGAGACCTGATCTGACTTTCCTGGGAGAAATGCGTGGAAACACCATGATCCCGATCTCAAGCCACTGTAAGTTGTCATTGCTACTAAGTCATTACATGCCAGTCTAACATCCACAGTGGCGAGCGTTTGCGGCGGCTCCTTGACCCTGGGTGGGCTACTTCTCCAGAACCAAACATTTGTTGACTTCGGCGTCAAACTGTCAGAGTCATACTATGAAGTCTACCGCCAAAGTCCAAGCGGTATCGGTCCCGAACTCTTCCGTTGGGTCGACGACGGCCGTCAACCCCTAGCCAAAGCATCATCCAAACGTCTCCCCGCCCCAAAATGGCAGTCCTTTTACGAACAAAGCGGTTACTATCACACCAACGCGGAATACATCCTTCGCCCTGAAACAATTGAGAGTCTCTACTACGCCTACCGCGCCACTGGAGATCTTAAGTACCAGGACTGGGCCTGGGAGGCTTTTGAGAGTCTAAACAGGATGTGCAAGATTGAGGGGGGATATACGGGGTTGAAGAGTGTTATGAAGACGAAGGATGATAAGACGAGGAAGTTCGTGGATAAGATGGAGAGTTTTTGGTTGGCGGAGACGTTGAAGTATTTGTATTTGATGTTTGCGGAGGATTCGGAGTTGCAGGTTAGGAGTGATGGCAAGATGAAGTATGTGCTTAACACGGAG
The DNA here is from genome assembly GCA_002234235.1 of Fusarium hostae. Lineage (NCBI taxonomy): Eukaryota > Fungi > Ascomycota > Sordariomycetes > Hypocreales > Nectriaceae > Fusarium > Fusarium hostae. The sequence continues at coordinate 24,892 of NJCR01000261.1, forward strand.
GCGCATCCGCTGCTTGTACGAGGAAAGTAGTTTATGATTCGAATTAAATAAGCGCTGGATCAGTTCAAATTACCGCAGATCTTGTGGTTGGTGGGCTTGTCTAACCTTGCTGAAGGTTTAAAAAGTTGAGCCATCCAGATCAACAGGCATTCCCAACCACGGCAAAGATAATAAACAGGAGATATCGCGAAACTCGCAATAGTCCTCAGGAGGTCCAGTGTTACCTTACGTAACAGGAAGCTAACGGATTGTCTTGAAGTATAAGGTGATTTCATGCACGTACGTCTTGAATACTTCATGATTCAAACTTACCCTGTAGGCACGCATGTAGTAGCCTAGTAGACACCCATGTTGAAGCCATGGCCGATCCACGGTGAACGAAAGAGACTTTAAAACGTTACAGCAAATCTCATGAACTTTCCAAATGATGTAGAACGGCGTTTGGCTGGCATGGAGAGTTTTCACTGGAGCAAGACATGATATCCGCGCCAGTTGACTATCAGCTCCACACGCGCCATCACACACAGCAATTAGGTATAGCGCTATGCATACATATGCAAAATACTAGCCCAATAAACAGAACCCCTAGCATTGCACATGGCCATCTGGGGTAAACCGCTCAACTCCCGAGGTCCCCAGTCCCTCCGCCAAAAACATTTAACCACCTTACTTATCCAGTAATGATCACCAGTGCACATGATGCCTCGTATGCATCTAGAACTCAAAAACTAGCGATTAATATAATCTTTTATCCACTGCATTTTTGCGCGCGAATAAAAGCACGGCGTTTATGCGGAGTAAAAAACCTAAAAACATAGTCTGAGCCGGTGCGTGTAACGAAACATCTGCAGGGGTCGGTTTGCTACCCCAGAAGGGATGGGAAATGTCGATACGGGGTAATAACTGCCGAATGACGTCGAAAAAAAGAGTCAACGACCGTGCTATAGCTTGCCAAGCGTCGAAATGGGAATGATTGATGAGAGGTCCGTGGACTAATGGGGGCAATTGAGGACATTGAGTGGAGATTATGAGGGAGCCAAGGTTACAGGGCTAGATGAAGTATTTGGGCATTATAAAAGGCACAAGTATCGCGGCATCTCTGCACATTGATTGTTACGGACGTCTCAACTTCTCCCAGGGTCATTGCCCATTCTTCACCATGTTGCCCCGTCTTCAATCCCTCTCCTTAGCCCTCCTCTCCCTCGCTACAGGCATTCACTCCCACGAAGCCCTCTCCTCCCTGAACGTCCGCAACCTCAACGACATCCGCAGCCACATCAATCTCCCCTCCACCTCGCACGGCCACTCCATCACCTGGCGCAGCAGCGATCCCTCCATCATCAGCCACGATGGTCTTGTGAAGCGTCAACCCACTACCTCCGACGTTCTCCTCGTCGCATCCCTCGAAATAGACGGTCAACTCCACGAGCGCGAGTTCAACGCCTCAGTTCGTCAAGCTGCTCAACAAGACCCATATGAAGCTTATGCGTTTTCGTACTTTACGGGTAATTCGAAGCAGGGGGAGAATATTTACTTTGCGGCTAGTAAAGGAAATAATGCTTTGGATTGGCAGGAGCTTAATGGGGGGCAGCCTGTTATCACGTCGAAGTTGGGAACGAAGGGGTTAAGAGATCCTTTTGTTATTCGATCTGTTGAGGGTGATAAGTTCTTTATGATTGCGACGGATTTGTCTATTGGTAGTGGAACGTCTTGGGGTGATGCGGTGCGCAAGGGGAGCTTGTACCTTGAGATCTGGGAGTCGGATGATCTTGTGACGTGGTCTGAGCAGCGACAGGTCAAGGTTTCCCCCGACAACGCCGGAAACACCTGGGCGCCTGAGGCCTTCTGGGATGATGAGAAGAACTCATATGTTGTCTTCTGGGCATCATCGCTGTATAACACGGCTGATCACTCAGACAACTCTTATCATCGCATGCTCTACTCTCTCACCCGAGACTTCGTCACCTTCTCCAAGGCTGAGATCTGGCAAGACAGCAAGACATCACGCATCGACACAACCGTTCTGAAGTCTGGCAACTCATTCTACCGCTTCACCAAAGACGAGGCATCAGCAAGCGGCTGCACAGATATCATCCAAGAGAAGTCCTCTAACTTCCTCGCCCCCGTCGACGGATGGACTGTTCAAGCTACATGCATTGGAAAGAATGCTGGTCTTCAAGCTGTTGAGGGTCCTACTGCTTTCAAGGCTAACCCTGATGATACTAATGGCGAGAAGTTTTATCTTTTTGTGGATGAGTATGGCGGTAAGGGTTATGTTCCTCTTGAGACTGAGGATTTGGATAAGCCGAATTGGAAGGTTTCGGCGAGTTATAAACTTCCAACGAGTCCGAGACATGGAACGGTTATTCCCATCACTAAGAAGGAGCACGAGAAGTTGCTGAGTGCTTTTGGTGCTTGATTGGGTGATAGCTAGAAGGGATTGAGAAGATAGATAGACAATCCATACTATTTTCAATTGTAGTTTCTGAGCATAGCTGGCCTTCCGGACCGGCTTCCCCGATAATGCAAGATGTGACAACAATTGACAATGCCCGCCTTGATCATCCACCCAGCGCTAGCTGTTTATTCAATGGAAGCAAAAGAACCATCCGATGATCATCCAAATCTCATCATTCAACCCCTCATTCATGACCCTTTATCATACGTAGCAACTCATGGGGTAAATAGCCCATGCCAAGGCTCCCGCAGATCGCTGTAAGAGCTCCAATCACAACACTCAATTCTCATGCAAACCCCTCAATCATGCAACTCGCCATCACTATGGATAAATGACAAACTCTCCAGAGATAGCCCTGGCATTGAGAAGATCATGACGGCATTTCGCACGGAAATAATACTTATCCACCAATACGAATTGCAGGTGTTGATGCATGTTCGGCATGTTCGGGATGGCATCCGTGATGGGCAGATGTGAAGCCAGGCACAACTGGTATATAAGATGATGGACCGTACAATTGTGCAACTAGTATTCCCAAGGGTAGTTTGCAATCATGAAGTTTTCGAACTTCCTTTTCGCAGCCCTTGCGGCTAGCAGTCATGCACAAAATGTCCTCCCCCGCGGCACTCGTCCATCCAACATCCTCGACTCCCGAGCCCTCCTCCAAGACATAGTAACATTCGACGACCACTCCCTGTTCATCCACGGCGAACGCGTAACAATATTCTCCGCCGAAATCCACCCTTTTCGTCTCCCCGTTGCATCTCTCTACCCCGATCTCTTCCAAAAAGTCAAAGCCATGGGCTTCAACATGGTTTCGTTCTATGTTGACTGGGCTCTTCTGGAAGGGAAACCTGGAGAGTTTAGATCTGAGGGGGCGTTGGACTTGCAGCCGTTTATTGATGCGGCGCATGAGGCGGGGATTTATCTCCTTGCGAGACCGGGACCGTATATCAATGCTGAGGTTTCGGGGGGTGGATTTCCGGGATGGTTGCAGAGGGTGAAGGGCTTTTTGAGGACGAATGCTACAGACTATCTGGCCGCGACAGACAAGTAAGCTTGATCGCCGAGGTTACACGCGATACTGATTACTGACATACTTCAGTTACGTTAAACACGTCGCTGGTATCATCGCGAAAGCCCAAATCACGAATGGCGGTCCAGTCATTCTGTACCAGCCAGAGAACGAGTACAGCGCTGCACAAGGAACGCCTTTCCCGAACCATGATTATTTGAAATATGTCAACGACCAGGTTCGCAAGGCTGGCGTTGTTGTGCCGCTTATTAACAACGATGCTTGGCAAGGAGGTACTGGGGCACCTGGTACAGGACCAGGCGCTGTCGACATTTATGTAAGTTTGCGTGGTGGTAGACAAGGACATCTGCTAACATGATCAGGGACATGATGGATATCCTGTTGGGTTTGACTGCGTGAGTCTGTCAGGCTGAATGTACTGATGGCGCTGATTAAAATAGGCAAACCCATACACTTGGCCGAAGGATGGTCTTCCTACGACGTGGCACGCGGAGCATGAGAAGATCAGCCCCAATACTCCATACTCAATCATTGAGGTATCTATTGTGAAACGCTCAATGGCTAGGTATGATAACTGACTCGTCACAGTTTCAAGGAGGAGGTTTCGATCCACCAGGTGGCGGCGGATTCGACAATTGCTACGAGCTGACCAACCACGAATTCGCCCGTATTTTTTACAAGAACAACCTCGCTGCAGGCGTTACCATCTTTAACATCTACATGGTTTGTCCCAATATCTGAACCTGTTAATTTAAGATTCTGGCTGACAACCCAGACATGGGGAGGTACCAACTGGGGAAATCTTGGCCATTCTGACGGCTACACCTCTTACGACTACGGAGCTGTAAGCAGTTCACCTTGAAATACGTGGCCAAAGATACACTGACACGTTGGTAGGCTATTAAGGAAGACCGAACAATCACCCGCGAGAAATACTCCGAGATAAAACTCCAAGGTCAGTTCCTCCGCGTCTCACCAAACTACGCCATCTCCGAAGCAAGCAACTTCACAACCACAAAATACACCAACAATAAGAACATTGCCGTCACAGCCCTAACTACCAAGAAAGACGATGCATTCTACGTCGTCCGCCACGCAGACTATCGAACCACTGACTCGGCATCTTACAAGCTCAAAGTCAAGACCTCCGCTGGTACTTCGACAATTCCTCAACTTGGTGGATCTTTGTCACTGCATAGACGAGATTCAAAGATTCATGTTGTGGATTATCCTGTTGGGAAGTTTAAGTTGCTGTATAGTACTGCTGAGGTGTTTACGTGGAAGGACTTCGGGGATAGGACTGTTCTTGTGCTCTATGGGGGTGCTGATGAAGTTCATGAGGTTGCTATTAAGGGACAGGAGAAGATCGAGGTCGTGGAAGGTGATGGAGTTAAGGTTGAGAAGAAGAACGGGGCCGGGGTGTTTCAATTCAAGACTAGTACCAAGCGTCGTGTAGTGCAGGCTGGGTCTCTTTACATCTACCTTTTGGGTAAGTCTTCAACATCATACTGCTGGGTACAGAGACTAATATGACTAGATCGCAATGCTGCGTACAAGTACTGGGTCCCTACCATCCCAAGCAAGAAGAGTGGAGAGTATGGATCGTCTGTCATGAACCCCGACGCCGTCATTATCAACGGTCCATACCTCGTCCGATCTGTCTCTGTTCAAGGCCCCAAGCTTTCCGTCCAAGCTGACTTCAACACCACTACACCAGTTGAGATCATCGGTGCACCCAAGGGAACCTCTCGCCTGGCCATCAACGGCAAGGACACTCCGTTCACAAAATCTAAGCTTGGAAACTGGCTCGTCAACCCTGAGATCAAGCTTCCCTCCGTCAAAGTTCCGGATCTTAAGTCACTGGACTGGCGTTATATCGACGCTCTTCCCGAAGTGAAGAAGGACTATGATGATGCCAAGTGGCGTACCGCTGATATTAAGAAGACTTTCAACTCTAAGTGGCCTCTTAACAACTCAGTATCGCTGTACTCTGGCGACTATGGCTTCCACGCCGGCGCACTGGTCTTCCGCGGTCACTTTACAGCATCTGGATCAGAGTCCAAACTTAAGATCTGGACATTTGGTGGACGCGCTTATGGCAGTTCAGTTTGGCTTGACGACAAGTTCCTTGGATCCGTTACAGGAGCGGGCAACAACAACAACGATACGTCAAGTTACAAACTTCCCAAAACTGAAAAGGGCAAAAAGCATGTTGTGACAGTCATCGTTGACAACATGGGTCTGAATGGAAACTGGGTACCCGGCGCCGATGAGACAAAGCAACCGCGTGGAATTCTCGACTGGCATATTACCTCAGATTCTGGCAAAGAGACCAAGGTCTCAAAGTGGAAACTGACGGGCAATCTCGGCGGCGAGGATTACAAGGACAAATTCCGCGGTCCCCTCAACGAAGGCGGCTTCTTCTTCGAACGCCAAGGCTATCATCTCCCATCCCCTCCTCTAACCTCCTTCAAACCCGGCTCCCCGTTCAAAGGCCTTTCCAAACCCGGCGTGTCATTCTTCACAGCAAAACTCCCCCTTAACCTCCCTTCATCAACCCACGACATTCCCTTATCATTCACGTTCAAAAACAACACCTCCAGCACAGGTGCTTACCGCGCTTTACTCTACGTAAACGGTTTCCAGTACGGAAAATACGTCGCCAATGTGGGACCCCAGACAAACTTCCCTGTACCTGAAGGAATCTTAAACTATAGGGGTGATAATTGGATCGGCATTGCGCTTTGGGCTTTGGAGAAGAGCGCTAATGTTGAGGAGTTGAAGTTAACGGCTGGTGTTCCTGTTCAGACCGGTAGGAAGCCTGTGAAAGTGGTCGAGGGGCCGAAGTATTCTAGACGTCAAGGTGCTTATTAGTGAGGGTGCAACGTTTCAATTCGTGGCGCCGTATAAGGTTCTGCTATATTTAGTTTTTGTTGGAGTGGTGAGGCGTTCGGCCCTACGGTATCATCCGTGGCCAATTGAAGGTGTTCCTTTCCCGTTGGAGAAAGTGTCTATCTCGTTAGAGAAGAGAGTGATTTGCGTGCCTTGTTGTGAAAAGAAATTCGCCAAGGCTTGCGTGGCCTTCGGCTTGAAGATGCCGTGATCTCCACTGTGCCAAGTGATGATTTCTTCTGTGATGCTCTCAATCTTGACTCAATTCTACTCTTTTGGCGACTTCTGTGCAAGTTTAATAGCCAGGATTCTGTCAGTAATGTGTCTGATATATCAGATTTCATTATGAATGTCATTGTAGGGCTATCCTACAGTGAACAGGGTGCTGCGCCTCGCGGGATGATCGAATCGTGGATACCCCAAGCTTCGGCTGCAGCGGCCCTCAAAGTGGAGAACGGCAACGACTAAGCGTTCGGAACGTCCGAGCATCTGTCACCGAAGCTACGTAACGTCTCCTAAAATGAGAAGCCACTTTCTTTCTTTTTCTCTCTTTAATATCTCTCTTTTTCCTGCCAAGGGAGAGGTTTGCAGTGACTCACCGGTGTAATGATCTGTTCTTCGTGTCTTGCGTTTCTTGGCTTTCCATGTGATATTTCTATGCTCTGTATATAACCAGCCTCTCAAGCTTCTTTCGTAAGTTCTCACGCAGGTCATTATTTGAACTTTGTTGACCCATCAAGACCCATCTCTTGGGCGTCATGGCATTACTGATGATGAAGGAGTGCAACACCACCCCAGCCGAAACCATGCTTCACGATATTCCCCCAATCGAACTCTCCGTCCCCGGCCCCGACTCGGTCACCCTCGCAAAGAAGCGCTCCCAATGGTCCTGCATCGACGACAACCGTCTCCGAAACAATCTCTTCGCCGCCGTCGGTTTTCTCGAACTCGCAAACGCAGGCGACTTTGCCGCCAACGTATGGAACGACGTCCCTGTCCCGATCTACGCCATCGTCTTCATGGCAATCGGTGGAACATCTGCTTTCGTCCTCTCAATCTGCGCATTTTTTGACTCGAGAAAGGCTTGGAGGAACGTTAAGTTCTTGCGACAGCAGAAACAATATCTTGAAACAGAGAAGGAGAATCTACATGCTGGGGCTGAATCAAGAGGTCTTGATGTTTTTATCGAGATTACCACGAGGGAACTACGAATTGAGATCATTAATCGTTGGGCGATGGATTTGTTGATGGGTGGCGGCGCGATGTTGATCAGCATTGGTACATACATGGCTATTGGCGGCGCAAACAGAAAGGTTTGGCATGCGAGTAACATTCTATCAGGATATCTCGGAAACGCTCCCATCGCTTTGTTCGGCCTCATCAGTGCGATTTGGGCTACGATGGTAGTATCCAAGATGCGATCGCACGTCACAGTCGCGAAGAAAGAGCTTCAAGGTTCACCGTCGTTACCATTATTGAAGCAGAGATGTTTCAACGTTCAGCTGTTCTTCATCCTCAATGGTATTGCCAATGTTCTTGGTGGAGTTGGTTCCATGATTACGGCTGAGCGATGGTGGGGTTATTGCATTCTTATTCCTGTCATCGTTACTTCCATCTTCTGTAACGTCTGGTGGCGACATAGAGTTGGATACGATCGGCCTTGCATATCCACTGTACCACCTTTGAACGTGGACAACATCACTGAGGCACTCGAATCTACTTCGCAACTACGACATACCATTCAAGACGGCGCTGGCGTCAGTCTTGACCAGATCTTCGGAGAGGAGGTCACGTTACAGGATGTCTTGGAGTTGTTTGTCAAGCATGACCTATTTGAGCAATTCAGTCTCCGACTGGTGGGCAACAAAAAGCTTGGGCATTTATTCGTGAAGGCGCAGGAGGCTCGAGTGCAAGTCAGTGTCGTTAGCATCCTGGACGTATCAGAGGAACATCATCCACTCGTTCTGGGAGCCGCATTGGGATTCTTGAAGAAGCAGGGACCAAGACACTTGTTGCACCGGGAAAGATTCCTGATTGAAGTCCTAGGAACCTTCCTGAATCAGGAGAAGAAGAGCCAGTCGGTGGAAGTCGAGAAGTGAAGGATTAAACTTGTACCTTGTGTGCTTTTCCAATTCGTTTCTTTGGCAGTGGTGCGTCGTTGATTCGATGATGTACACTTTATAGCAGGTCTTGCAGGTCAAGCTGGACTTTTAGAACTTTCGTAATGCTCAATGATATTTTACTTATCTGATTAACCTTCTCCGCGCTTAGATGATATTGAACCGCGTATGTACGTGAACACCGGAACATCTGAGGCCATCATAACTGCGAAATCAGCCAAAGACAAACTCCCGGTAATTCTCAGCTATTTTCCCAACACCTTCTTCCAATCCCCAACCCTTAACTTCACAAATGGCCCGGTACATCTCCTCAAGCTCACTATCCATCCTCTCGCTAGCCGTATGAAGATCACTCTCCACCAGTATCCTATTATCTGGTACTATCTTTATCGCATCTTCCGCCTTTTTCCTCTCTTCATCCGATCGCAGATTATTGGTCTTGGAGAAAGAGAAGAAGATCTTGGCCGGTATGGATGGTTTCAGATATTGCTTTGCAGCGTCGGATTTACCGCTGAATGAGTGAAGACAGATTCGTGGAGGGTATGGTTTTGGAGCGTCTTCCGGCGGTTGTGCGGCTTTGCCCTCTTTCTTCTCTTTTTCCCTTGAGCGGCGACCTCGAAGCTCATGGCCTTTCCAGCACTCCGTCAACGCATCGTAGAGAATGCCGTGGACCTGAACGCCGTGAACACTAACGGGTCTTCCAAGCTCTCCTGCTAATTTGAGATGCGCCATGAAAACCGCTTTTTGATGAGATAGCTGTATGCGATGTTGACTGAGTGGTCTCTTCTGACGACCTCCTGGTGTACGAGCGGGATCTAGCTCTGGCTTCGGATCCGGCCATTGCATAGGTAATCGGAATGGCTTATCAAGACCAATCTCTCCAACCATCGCAAAAGAATCTTCCAGTAGTCGAGCTCTAGTCTCAGAGATAAAAGCTGAGAGTGCTATCGGTACTGGGAGATCACGCCAGAAAGCTGGATCTGTTGGAGCTGGTGAAAGCACAGCCTTGTAGTGCGCCGCCTTCGCATCCTCGACGTCCTCGGATGGTACGTATGTCGGAGTCTCTAGCAAGTCGTCAAATAGTTCATGGCAGAACCATGGGTGTCTTCCATAACCTGCGATAACAGTGGTTTTGTCTTGTGAGAAACAGTCGAGACCTTTGACCCCATGAGATTTGACGATTGAGGCAATCAGAGGTTGATCCTGAGTTCGCGTTGCCATTATTGCTACGGCGCGAGATTTCATGTTTGGCAAATCAGCTACTGAGTTTATCCTCTCTCCAATGTGATTGTGCGCATCAAAGACTCCGATATGCCAAGGAAATGGCTCTGAATGATTTGGTGACGGCTCTGGCACCGAGCCTTCTTGGTGGTCGTGCATACACATCGTGACGGTTGCTAAACAGGCAATGCGAGCACTTGGTCGTATTAATTCTCGTATTGGGTTTATCAAGATAAGAACAAACAGTATTGGGGACTTTATAAGGCATTGTCTGATGAGTCATGCTGAAAATGAGTCATCTTCCCTGTCAGCATATAGGCGCGATGATGGATCAACGCCATCAGCCTTGCACAGCCTCACGCTTCCAAGCCGCTTGCACCTGAGTTGATATCATTTCATCTACAGATATCATTTATTCCATCTCCCATATTTAAGTTGCTTTCTTTGTTCCGTGTACTCTACTTCAGTTCACTTCACTCACGTACCCTTTGCATCCCCCCGACAATTGACAACGTTACAAACTAAGGACACAACGCAGTTTCAACTGAGCATGTACTATTCTCAGGAATATTACTCTCGTATCTCTATTCGAGCTTTCGTATGCCTATAGAGATTCATGACAGACGGTATAGCCATTTGGAAGAGAAAGGTACGTAATATTGAACCTCCAGGTGCAAGGGCGACATGGCACTTGTACAAACGACAAGTTAGAAATAAACCAAGTCTTTGACAATACTATTCTATATAGGTAAGACGGTTAATATAAAAGATAAGTACTGCTCGGAGTCGCAACAGGGCTGATCTTTCGGTGCTTACATCACATGATCTCACAACGTCATCTTGCTCAGCCATGATGATTCCCGACGGACTTCGCTCCCAATTTCGAGTCCTATGGGCTTGGCATATTAGTATTTCTGTTCTTACTTGCCAATTAGTGCGGAAGTTCCATAATCTAGGACGTTTACAAGGTTAACGCTTCGCATTCGGGTCACTCGGTTGTCTACGAATCTCTTCTTATGCGAGGCTTTCGTTCTATTTTCACTTTTATCCACTCAGGTACGCCCCTTGGGACCCCATTTCTACATCGGTGGTGGTCATGTACCCATTCGAGTCACAGTCTTCGCGCAGACTCGGACATCAATTCCTCAAGGCTCGCTTTCGCTTAGGCCTCGATCACGATCATGCGCAGAATGACTGCCAACATCGATCTCCAAGATATTAAACACTGGATATTGAGTATATAAGCTACAGCACATCGTCTTCTTTCAAAATGTCTCCCTCCTTCTCATCTCAATGCAGAAGCACTCAAACTTCCAATTCCAACAACTTGAAATTGTATCCTTGCCTCTTGCCCAACCAACATCATTACCACGCCAACCATGAAACTTTGGACCAAAGCAATTCTCTCTTTGGCGCTCTTCTCGCCTCCCATATACGCTGAGACATCGTGGCCAAAACCAACGAACGGAAGCTTCAATATTGAAGACTTCTCCTTCGACTCTGGCGAGATTATTGAATCCCTCAACATCAGCTATCAGACCCTCGGCGAGCTCAAAGTCAACCCCGATGGATCTAACAACGCTGTCCTTCTCCTCCACGGAACTACAGGTTCCAATGGTCAGTTTCTTGTGGAAGAGTTCGCTGGTGCCCTCTTCAACCCCGGCCAGCCTCTCGATGCTAATGAGTACTTCATCATCATGCGCGATGCCATCGGCCACGGAAACTCAAGCAAGCCCAGCATCACTGGTCTCCGTGCTTCTTTCCCTAAGTACCAGTATTCTGATATGATTCGCGCTGATCATCGCCTCTTGACTGAGCACTTCAAACTTAACCGGACTCGTCTGACGCTTGGTGTTTCGATGGGCGGTATGCATACTTGGATGATGGGCAGTGAATACCCCGGTTTCTCGGACGCTTTAATGCCCGTGGCCTGCTCTCCTGTCGAGATTGCTGGACATAATCGCTTGTTTCGAAAGTTTATCACTGAGCTCATCACAATTGATCCAGCTTGGAAAGGCGGTGATTATGAGAAACAGCCTGCTGCCGGCCTTGGTGGTGCACTTATGATTCAGCTTGTACTTCTTTCATCTCCTTCATACTGGCAGCGAGTATTTCCAACTCGTGAAGCCGTGGATAAGTACGTTGATGAGCACATTATTCCTCGGCTTGAGGAGTACGATGCCAATGATCAACTCTATGCATGGAACGCATCGCAGACGTACAATCCCAAAGCCGGTCTTAAAAACATCAGAGTTCCTTTGACTGCCGTCAATACTGCCGATGACTTGCTGAACCCAGTCGAACTCGGATTCTTGGAGGACGGTGTCGCGAACGACATGACGCCTGGATATGGTCGAGCAGTTACTATTCCTGCGAGCAATGAGACCACTGGACACGATAGCTACATCATGGCTGATCTTTGGAAAGATGAGCTTGAGAAACTCCTAGCTCGATCGGGCGCGTAGATAGGACTTGGCTATGATGAGGGCTGGTTTGGTCACGGGACAAGGGAAGACTTGACGATGCAAGCGACGTATAGTCTGAGTCGAGCTTCCATATGATTAAATGAGATAGTCAAACTGATTGATTGAAGAATTGTATGTTGACTCTATAATATCGATGCGTCAGTGATAGTGATATTTGACGTCACTACGATGAGATTGATGAATGTGCTCAGAGCGAGGTCATGACATCATGAAAGGACCCTGATAGCATAACTACCATAAATACTGTTTCTCTTCCTTAACTTCTAATGTTCCATCTCATTTTTTACTACTACTCAGCATCTATAACACCTATATTCAGCTCCAAAACCCAACCACGAACTGCGACATGTCTGACCCAAAGCAAGGCGGAGATCTCTTCGAGATGGCCAAGGACGGCACATCCGGTCAGTCCTTCCCTCCCCTCCGAACACCTTTCAAGTGACTAACGTTCGCTTCTCAGTCCCTGGCGACGCTGGCAAGCAAAACACAATCAGCTCAGTCCCCAACCCTCATCAACGCGACGGTGAGGCCGCGGGCGGTCTTGGCTCAAGCGACTTGGCTGGCGCGGCAGATAACGCCGTGCTTCCAGCTTCTGAGGGCAGAGAGTCTGGCGTCGGCGAGGGAATTAGCGCAACTGGTCATGATATTCCTCAGTTGGTCACAGGAAAGTCTGGTGGTCGGGGAGGTACCCAGGGCAAAGAGGAGATTAGAAGGGACACGGGAGCCTTCGCGAATAAGGAGAATTAGGTAACGATACAATGGGATATAAGAGCCATTCTAAAAATTGTCTTTTGAGCTACGTGACTAGTTGCTGTTATTTCTTGCCTGGTCAGATGGGCGGCAATTCATCCGGGAGTGAAATCTTGGCTCCCCATGATCTACTTGGTAGCAACCGCAACATGAGCCTGGAACATGATCCTGTTCTTCCCATCCTCAAGCTTCTCATATCCGTCTGTCTGCGTAAGCGCTTGCATCACCGCTTCTACAGCCGTATCCCAGTTCTCTTCATCAGACTCTAGCCATCCCGCCTTTGAAGTACCTCCAATGAAACTCCAGATCATAGTAGCAAACCGCTTTAGATCTCCAACAGTAACATGAACATCCTTCTGTGTGATCGCGACGTTATCTGGCGCGAATCCTCCCTTGATGATAACGTCGCGCAAATGGTCCTCATTTTCCCATTTGTCCAACCCCTCTCGCGGTAGAGGGGTACCAGCTGGTCGAGTCTTTTTCGCTGCTGCGTGGATCGCAGGAATAGTTGGTGTGTGAGCCCAGGAGTTGAGAATCGCAGTTCCGCCTGGCTTCAAAGTGCGGTGTATCTCCTTGATCGCATCGACACCGTCGTTTGGAAGAACGAACAACAGCGCGTTGGCAATACAGTGAGTGAACATCTCATCGGGGAAGTCAAGAGCCGACGCATCCATCTTGGAAGCTTCAGCAGGCCACTGATTCTTGGCTATGTTCTGTCGGTATAATTTCACGACGTTTTCATCAATATCGGTGCCTTTGATTATAATGTTGTCCTCTTTCAGGCTAGCGACAGCCGCGGTGCCAGCTCCAAGGCCACAACCAACATCGTGAAAGATGACTTCGGAATCGCCGAACGGCTCAATGCAGGTAAGAGATACAGCAGCAAGGCGTTCCATGCCATCACCAACGATTTCTCCATATAGCTCTGGTGTTGGCGTCAAGGCCTGCTTGGGCGAGAAGGTTCGGTCGGACTCTGGGGCATTCATCTTGAGGTGAAGGTTGAGATAGGGAAATGGGACAAAGTTTACTCTCTATTTGTCAATGGCGTTAAGAATACACCCAAGGCCTCGAATATGTTTATATATTGTGGTGTTAAATGTGCCCGGATGTATCCGCTTACGACCCTGCGTGTTCAAATATGTTTCCGATATCAGCACGTGTCTGAGTAAGCAATCCTTCCTTGATCTTGACTAGTACAATCTCACTTGTATTTAGATAGTAGAGTTCCTTCCTTATAAACTCTAGCTTGTGTTTATTCATGGTCAGTCAACGGGTATTAACGTTAAAAACTGTCTAATCACTCCACTGTCTGTAGAGAAATCTTCATGCAAGGCGCGATACAGTCAGCAGTAAACATGAGGACAGGTTATCCATTGCAATAATCATCTGCAATGTAACCCGGGTCGGGAATCACCCGAGTGTTTGACATATCGTGTGTCGATGTTGATGAGTTTGTTGACAAACATATTATATATATCAGCTTGATATGTCAAGACTATTTATCATGGCAGTACCACATTGCTCTACACTTAAGGATAACAGCTGGGTCCTATGATTATCAAATTATCGCTGACTCTTCTTGTATCTTGCCTCGTGAGATATTTATGAGATTTGCAGAAACTTCACAAATCAGTCATGAATTTAATGCTTGACAAAGCGTTCGCGGGAAGGAAGATATCAGCTTTGGATACACGTTAAGGGATGCGTTCCTTGTATTCTGATCGCGCATCACGAATTGCCGTTACAGAAGTTTCTAGTTACCTACCCTGTTGACCTCTTTCACTGTACCGCCATAATTGTCCTCAAAGCGAACGAGAGTGAAATAAACGATACTTATCTTACACAAATAAAGATGATCAAGAAGAACCCTTATCTCAATCGGATAAGGTCTAGTGCTCACGCGACATTCATGATTACCCCAGGTTCCCCTCATCTCATTGCTCACGAGGATGTAAGCGGGAATAATTGCGAGGATGTGACGTAGTGGGGTTCTGCCAAGCATGCGTGACAATTCAAAGGAACAATGAAAGGGCGGGCGTAAAGTTTGCAGTATTCCCGGCGACGTCGTTTCTTTGGCGATGCCCTCATTTATTCCTCGAACAAGTTACTGCAAAGTGTTGCATGATTGTCACATTAGAGGCGTGCGGCTGTAGGGGATTGTGCAGCCACTTTATACCCGTAAGCTTAAGTTTAAGGTTAGGGTGCAAAGGGTCTGATACGACTCGGTTGCCTAATCTTTTGGCATGAGACAAATGCAAGATCGAGTATCACAATAACAGATCTGCTATTGCTATCCCGGTGAAGATCTCGAAGGTCTGAGGGCATCGTGGTTAACCTGGGGGTCATAGATCAGCGACAATCCGGGGATGATGATCGTGGATCAGAGATGGAGTGCGATGGAGTGAGTGTTTGTCCAATTAAGTGACCAAACACGGCGAGAGTCAGATGACAGACGTTATGAACGCCCGTTTATTCAGCACTAATCAATTGAATTCTGTTGATCAAGATGATCAAGATGTAAAGTCATTCTATCTCCGCGCTTCTTCAAACAATGGAATCACTCTAAAACCCCGCCATCTCACCAACGCTCTCACCACCAAGATCGGTCCCGAACACTTGCACAAGCCAAGACCCAAACAAGTCCGATCGTTCCGTTTAGGCACCCTTATTCCACCGTCTCACCAACCTCTCAAAATGGCAAAAACGAGCGTCGATGGTCTCATCCTCACTGAACAATTAGCCATTACGGTTTAGCGTGTGTCTCGGTGATGTTACACTGCACATAATCAAGAGCAAGTTTCCAATGGCAAATACATCAAACTTTTACACTATGAGCTTCTCGACTTGAGGGATATTTTCTCAACATTTCCTCAAGTCATTCTCAGACCATAAACTGTTCAAAATGGCTGCAAATTGAGAGGGTTATGGCAACGCTACTGATTTTTATTTGGATGCCTAGAAAACAACTCCACTTGGAAGGGAAAGAATATGGATGCCTTGGCAAGTGTCTCCACTACGTCATATGTGCCGCTTATCCGATGACGTTTAGGCAGCCGAATTAATCGGTACGTATCGCCTTAACCCGCAGCAATCCCCAGACCCCAAATTTCAAGGTGTTCAGCGGCTTTTTGCTAGCGCGTGGAGACATCGAGATGATTCGTTGTAGCGGAGAGTGCTTCTCCAATTTTTATGAAGGATCTCCATGGGGAAAAGAGGAGGTGAGTTGAGATCAGGGAGGGCGTTGCCGTTGATACTGCTCTCATACCAGAGACTGTAAGACGTTTAACACTGAAGCTCATGTAGTGTCAATAGTAATTGTGAGATATTATGAAGTATGGAACCATCCGTGGAATGGAAAGTTACCCTGTCAACTCCCGTGTTCAACATCGGAGCATTCAGTGTAACCCCATACAAGAAAATAAAGAAAATCCCTGGTTCATTCCGAGACAATAACCTTAACGTTTCCACAATTTCCAAGTCCATCTCCAAATTCTGGTGGTCAGATATTGTAAGGTGCATGTGGTGGATACGCTTAAACGCCCGCCCACCATCTTCCTCTTACCTCCATCCAAGCATAGACCGGCTCCTCATCCTTAGACTGGCTCAGAGGATGGGGATGAACCGGGGATGAGCGATGATCCTATCCAAACTCATTCCCCAGGTCTCACCCGCAGTTCAATTACCAAGTTATTTAATGTACCCTTGATCTTGCTCCCCCAGGTTCTTTTTTCTTGGCCTTCAGTCCTTCACACTTCTTCTCCTCTTTTGCATCTTTGACTCATACTCACAATGGATAACAAGGAACTGGGCCCTGACGTCCCTCAGGCGTCTCACAATGAGAAGAATGGTCTCGGCACTGGCCATGATCTACCTTCCAGCGGTGGGGGTCGTCGTGGTTCGACTGCCGTGAACATTGTTGAGAATCCACTCAAGGTACGCTTGGCGATCTCTTGGCTATCGCCGAGCTTTCTTAGTCAATCGCCAAGAAGCTCGGCGATGATGACCCCAACGACAATTGACCTCACATCGTCAATTGTGATAAAATGCAATACTTTCAATACTGACATTGACATTCACAGCGCGTCACACCTGAACAAGCAGCGCACGATGCCCGTGTCTTCGCCGAAACCCACGGCCTCTCCGAACACGCAGAACTCTTCTCCCGCGCCGCACTCGTCGCTCGCGACCAAGAGCAGTTCAACATGGTAAAAGAGCTCAAAGAAGATGAGCGCCAAGCCCTCGAGTACGAGCGCGATCATAAATGGCACGGTCCAAAGATGCTCTGGTACTCTATCTCTCTGTGCGCCATTGGCGCTGCGACTCAGGGTTGGGATCAGACTGGTTCCAACGGTGCCAACTTGTCATTTCCTCAGGAATTCGGACTCGATGAGGAGAATAGTGTTCGTGATCAGTGGATTGTTGGGCTTGTCAATTCGATTATCTTCTTGACTGCTGGTTTGATGTAAGTTGATCGACTTCATTCACTTTGAGTGAGCAATTGCTAATGAGTACAGTGGCGCTTTCATCGTTGATCCGCTGAACCATTATTTCGGTCGTCGCGGTGAAATCTTCATCACGGCCTGCTGTCTCACCGCAACCCCCATCGCCTCCGGCTTCACCCACTCATGGCAAGAGCTCTTCGCAGTCCGCTTCGTAATGGGCATCGGCATCGGCGCCAAAAACGCCACCGTCCCAATCTACTCCGCCGAGATGGCACCAGCCCGCGTCCGCGGCGCATTGGTCATGTTCTGGCAGCTCTGGGTCGTCGTCGGCATCTTCCTCGGTTTCTGCGCCAACGTCATCGTCAAAGACACCGGCAACATCTCCTGGCGCCTGCAGCTCGGCTCAGCGTTCATTCCATCGTTTCTTCTGGGTATTGGTATCTTTTTCTGTCCTGAGTCGCCACGTTGGTTGATGAAGCATGGAAAGCACGCCAAGGGGTTTAGATCGATGCAGAGGTTGAGAGCGCATGATATCATCGCGGCCAGGGACTTTTACTACTCGTGGATTATCTACGAGGAGGAGTTGACTGTTGCGCGTGGTGCAGGATATTTCCAGCGTTTGTGGGATTGCTTTGCTGTGCCTCGTATTAGGCGTGCGAACTATGGTGCTTCTACCGTCATGATTGCGCAGCAGATGTGCGGTATCAACAGTAAGTTGCAATCTCCCCACGAAGTTTCAATTACTAACCGTCTCAGTCATTTCGTTCTACAGTTCCACCATCTTCCGAAATGCTGGTTACTCCGCTGTCGAGGCTTTGTATGCTTCCCTTGGATATGGTGCTATTCAGGTCATTGCTACTATTCCTACTTTGTTCCTCATTGACACCAAGGGACGGCGAACTCTCTGTCTTATCGTAAGTCAACAAGACTCATTTGCTCTGACATTTACTAACACCGTCTAGACCTTCCCCTTCATGTGTGTCTTCTTGTTGGCCGCCGGTCTGTCTCTCCTCAATCACAGCGGTAGCCGTGGCGCTCAAATTGGACCTGTTGTTCTGTAAGTCTCTTAACCAATTCAATTAAGACTCACTAACTAACCTATCAGCTTCGTGTACCTCTTTACCATCGCCTACTCCCTCGGTGAAGGTCCCGTCGCCTTCCAATACTCTGCCGAAGTATTCCCCACCATCCAGCGTGAGCAGGGTATGGCCTGGGCTGTCTGCATCAACAACACTTTTGGTAAGTCTCCAAAGCCGCATCACAGTAACTATCATTAACACATCAATAGCTGGTGTTCTCGGTCTGACATTCCCTCGAATGACCAATGCCATGACTCCCACTGGAGCTTGTACGTATTCTCTACCTTGTTTCACGTTCGACATTTACTAACACGATGTAGTCGGTTTCTACGCTGGACTCAACTTGATTGCTTGGGGCATGATCTTCTGCTTCGTCCGTGAGACCAAGCAACTCACCCTTGAGGAACTTGACCGTAAGCCACCCGCATCTTGTGTCGTCATACTCTTGCTAATGATGTATCAGAGGTCTTTTCTGTCCCTACCAGCCAGTTCATCTCTTATGAGACGAGAGTCTGGCTTCCATACTTCTTCAAGCGACATATCCTCCGCAAGAAGGGTGTCGTTAAGCCCCCGCCTATCATTGAGCGTGCTGAGATGACCTTTGACTCTGCTTAAATGTGTCTATGAGTATAGGACTGTGTACTGTTGAGTCTAGGTAGATGGGTGCTAGTGCTGGAATGATTTATCATGATTGACATTGGTCAGTTGGTGAGCGGGTTTCACGATTAGTATTTTATGAGGTTTGTGAAGTATATAGTCAAATGGTATACCCTCAGTACATTGTTAGTCTTCAATATCTATGTGTTTTTCTTTGACACTTCTCTACCTTCTAGTAAATCCAGCTCTTAGTAAATGTATAATGCCGAGATTGACACTACTTAGCCTCTTCTCGTTGTTGCTCGCGACCAACCTGCAGGAAAGAGATGATGAGGCCAAAGCAAATTGACCTACGAACCGAAGTGACGTGCAATAAGCAATTGACTACTCAGACAAAGGGAACACGACTAAGAGGATTTAGCATTGCGACAAGGAGTTACCTTTTGGTCTGGCCCTGATTACGTGTGTACGAAACGAAGAGTCAATGCCATGCGAAATTGAGACATCGCATACACTATAAAGGACTGTCGGAGAGCCTCACCATCGCGTGTATTGGACCAGCAAATGTCTTCACTCAGACAAGGTGAAGAAGGATGAAATGATCAACAAATAAATTAACAACCATCGCGCTATCTTAATGAATTCTTATATAATTGAATCCTGTTCGTTAACACTTAGTAGACATAGACAAACTCATCGTTCTTGGAATCGGTAAGATCCATGAAAGCATTCTGTCCCAACCCATCCTCATCATTGTCCTGCGCATTCGCCACATAGTGATGCTCCATACTCAAGTCCCTAATCTTAGCAGGCTTACCATTCTTAACTCTCTTCCTCTCCTGCATCTTATTCAAGAACATAAGATTGGCCAACTGCAAAAGAATAACACCAATCATAGCGCCAGTAATACCCATAGTCTTCGTAAGACCAGGCTTATAGTAAGGCGCATCCTTGGAGCTGAACAGCAAAGGTCCGATGATGTTACCAGCTGAAACACCAATGTTGTACAAGGACATGATGACCGATTTCTTGGTCGTACCGGCAATGTTGGAGATCATCCAGGAGACAATGAGCGGATTGCCGCCGAAGAGGAAGGCGAGCATGTAGTATGCTGCTAGGAGAGGAGGAATGTTGTCGCGGCTGAGTTGGTGAAGCATGACTGCTCCTGCGAGGACGGGGAGCATGACGGCGATGAGGAAGACGGACTTGACGCGGTATCGGTGTGCGAGGTATGAAGCGGGGAAGATAACGAGGAGTTGTACAGCGCCGAAGGGAATGTTGAGAAGCGATGTAACGCCCTTATCGAAGCCGAAACCGCCCACGATAATAGGACCAAAGGTGTTGGTAACAGCGGCTGTGACATTGAGACACAAAGCCATGCTGATGAAGAGCCATGTCTTGGGTTCAATGAGTGCCTCGAAGGCTTGCTTCCAGATGAAGTTGCGACTTCCAGTACCAGTCTGATTGGCGCGAAGACGCTCGATGGTCTGAAGCTTCTCGTGCTCGGTTAAGAAACGCGCAGAAGGAATGTCGTTGTCAAGAGCCCAATAGACAACCGGTGCTGTAAGAACGGTGATGAGACCAGCGAAGAGGAAGAGAATGCGCCACGATGCAAGCGATCCGTTGATCTGGCCCAAGCCAAAGGAAAGTGCAGCAGCAAACATATTCGCAAAACCATTAGTTCCATACCAACAAGCAACTCTCATCGGCTGTTCAGCACGTCTATACCACTGCGACGTAATGACCGAAAACAGCGGCAAGCACGCAGCCTCAAACAAACCCAGCAAAAAGCGCGTCGCAAGAAGGCCTTGGTAGGTAGTACAAGCAGCCATACAAGCCTGCGCAGTGCCCCAACCAAACACAAGACTCGCCATAAAAATTCGATGAGGAATCTTTACCATCAACCATGAGGAGAAAGGTAGCCAGACGAGTTGTGCGATGGGCGCCATGGAGGAGACCATTGAGTATTCGTTTCCGCTTAGGTTTGTGTCTTCGCGCATGCCCCATACTGCGCCGTAGCCAAGGACGGATTTATCGAGGATTTGGAGGAAGTAGACCCAGACGAGGATGGAGAGGACGTGCTTGTCGGTTTTTCGGCGGAGACGTTTGTTCTAGACGAGAGTTAGTTGGTTGAATGTTGAGGGAGAGAGGTGACGCACGTCTTCTTCGGTGACTTCAATGTGCTGAGCACCTATCATCTGAGCGACAGCGTCGGCATTATGAGGTTCAAGATCAGGTTTTGCGATCTGAGACTCAACATCTTCGGTGTGATGCTGAGAAGGCGAATCTTCACCCTTTGACGTAGACATGTTAAGACCTTGGAGTGAGATGATGTTTGAGAGAATGATGAGGGGATGCAGATCTCAATTGAGAAGAAACAAAGCCCTTCTTATCCTCTAGCTTTTTCACCGGTCGACGGGAAGACTGTTAGTGTATGACATAGAGTTTAAAGTGCCCCCCCCCCCCCCCCCCCNNAAAGGGCCCCCCCCCCCCCCCCACACGTTGTAGAAGCGAGTCTGGGGAAAGCGAGAATCTGGGGGATTTGTGGACGGTAGCGGGGTAGATTCTGCTCTTTGCAACGTAGTGACGAGCGGTGAAATTTCACATGGCGATCGTTAGTCCTCAAAGGCTCTGTATGCTCGAGTCATGGTTGAAACCTTGCTTTCTGCTAAAGATGCTGGCGGTTGCTGGTGCCGAAGCCTAAATGAGTTAGCGTGTTGGGAATGAGGAGGTTTAGCTTTGAGGATCAACGTCATTATTGGCACGTGGGGGTTCAAGATGCGGAGAAGATATGGGGAATACGGCCGGAAGTGTATCGTGGTGTGGTTGACTGTCAACCTGAGAAATGTGCATCGAAAGGAGATTTTCTGTGGGGGAAGATCTGGGCTGATTGCATCTGATCTCATGCCGCAATTGCATATAGATCGCGAGATTGTTGGGCATGATATACTGACATTGTAACGTCAACAAGCGGCCTACTGGGCTGAGGCAGCGTTGAATCACCTTGGCTTTGGGCTTTCGCTGCCGCGCAATTAGTGCGTCTGAGCTAAACCGTCAAAACGCCGCTATGATCGAGCTCTTGACGAAGCTCCTCAGGCAATTGACCTTTACCATCGGCAATTGACCGTTACCATCGGCAATTGACGTGGGGGTCCCGTTCAAAAGCCGCAGTTCATCTTCAGCTGCTATAACACTATTCCCATGTGATATTGTTCTCGTACGATCTAGACCGCGGTGCTATCTTAGATCTTTCTTTGGCATGGCGCATGTCTCAGATTCACCTCTAAAGCCTCATGCTTCCAGCTCTAGCCATGGCATCTTCGCATAATTACGGCTTAGAACAGAAACTTTTCTCTTCACCCCAGCATTAGGCTCTCATACCAGCGTTCTATCCCCTGCAGAATCTGTTGGCAGCGAGTTAGATTGATTGCATGTGAAAGGCCTGATCTGGAATGTTGCATTGGGGGCAGTCACTCATCGTCTGATCTAGAAAGCTTTGATGGTTGGCACTTAGGAGTATAACGACTTAATGCTCTGGGCACAGCTGAAAGGTTTGTCGTCGGCTGGTTGTTAGGTGCGGTACTCAGTCTACCCGAGAGGCTACCGCAATACCTAACTACCCTGGTGCGTAAATCAGTTTTCGGTCCAATAACTGATGCTATCGTCATCGCGTCAGACAGCGCTACCCTGTCGCTATGAAAATGGAGAGTGGACATACGAGAAGGCTTATACAGGGTAGACAGGGAAAAAATGACAAGTCGGGGTTGTTTCAGCGGACGTTGTTGGATTCTTGACTACGAGCAATTGCAGGCTGTGAAGATCAATTTCAGTTTACTGTCAAGAGGTTATAACAGAAGCACAATAGAGACACTGCACTAATCCTGGATATTTACTCTTTGAATGCCACTTTATTGAAATGCAATGCCTAGTACATGACGTTGCAGTTCTAAGACCATCACTGCAAGTGCAATAAGATGCATTTAGACTCCCGCAAGCCAAATTCTACCAGTAAAAACACTCGCAATCAGTAGTAGCCAGGAGGCATGCCAAGGAAGCGAAGCGTGTAGTGCGTTTTATAAGTTTCGACACTCGCACGAAGAACCAAAATGAGACACGTCTTTGACAGCTTGGGGGTAATCTGGTCCGTCAACCGAAGTATCGATTGGGGGATCAACCAGACATCAGCAGGAATAAGAGATTCGTGATTGGAGGGCCATGTTAATCAACGTCCTGCCTTTGACAGCTGCTGGTTTACATGCATCATCTCAATCGGCTTACCCCCACGCTTCAACGCCAGTAGCTTAGCGGTTCCGACCGAAATCTCAGCTAACCTGAAAACGATGGCGGACCGACGGCATTAAACCGTACCTGCGCCCGTCCAAGTAACCCCCACGTTCTGATCAGGTTCACTGTCTCCCCCGTGTTTATTGTCCGACATGCAAATCTGTCCAGAATGCCATTACGGGAGGATTACCCCAGAATCTTCCCCGCAGATGATCATCGTTTAGACACGGATAGAATGCCGACAGCAAAGTCGGGCCGACGTGGGGGTCACACGAGATGACAAGTTCCTGACCTCATAATTCTATGGGGTTTGATGTAACACTGGTTCGGCGTCTAAATCTGGGATGTAGTTTCTGGGCCGTCGTTCGAGGACAGAAGACTTATGATAGTACCACTTTACAGGCTTCACCATTCAGCATCCCAGATCATTCGACGGCATGACCAATATCTTGGAATCTTTGTTCTCTCTTAAGGGCCGCAAGGCCGTTGTTACGGGAGGGACGAGAGGCATCGGTCAGGCTATGGCTTTGTCCCTTGCAGAAGCAGGTGCAGATATCATTTTGGTTCAGGTAAGGGCTCCGTGTCGATGTAACTCGCTAGACTGGTTGACACCATCAAGAGAGATGAAATAAACCTCGAGACGAAGACGTCGATCGAGCAGCTTGGTCGACAAGTTTTCGTTTACACAACAGACTTGAGCAATCAAGAACAAGTTGAGAAATTGAGTAAACGCATCCTCGCCGACGGCCACGATGTTAGCATCTTGGTGACCTGCGCTGGAATACAACGACGACATCCAGCGCATCAATTCCCCATGAGCGACTGGGATGAAGTTCTCCAAGTCAACCTCCGAACCGTCTGGACTTTATGTCGCGACCTGGGCTCATACATGCTTACCCGCAAACCTGACGCAAGCGGCCATCGCGGAAGCATCATCAATGTCGCTTCACTCGTCAGCTTTCAAGGCGGTCTTACAGTCCCAGCGTATGCAGCAGCGAAGGGCGGGATCGCACAGCTTACGAAGGCTTTGAGTAACGAGTGGGCGAGTCAAGGTGTCAATGTCAATGCTATTGCGCCGGGATACGTTGCTACGGATATGAATGAGGCTTTGATCAACGATGAGAAGAGGGCTGAGAGTATTCTGTCAAGAATTCCGGCAGGGAGATGGGGATGTCCTGAGGACTTCAAGGGAGTCACAGTATTTCTGGCGGGAAGAGGAAGTTTGTACGTTTCCGGAGAGTTAGTTACGGTTGATGGCGGATGGATGGGACGATAACGTGCAACAAGAAGGCATTACTGTACACTCTTGAGATTTAAGTTAACAACCAATCACTGCGTATCTACAGGCATGCTCAAAGATGTCAACCTTCAATTCATCTTTACGAAGGCGTAGCAGCGGATGAGATATTGCTTAAGCAGTGACAGCAAACACTCTAGGAGAGAGGTGCGCTGCAGACCAGCATCATTTCTCATGCGGAACTAGTAAAACGGGACTTACTGCCACTGACTCAGGGGAAGAGCAAAGTTTCTGGGCGGAATGGAGCTCATGCCAACGTGACCAACTATCTACTCCAGTAGTGGTGGAAAATCACGGCGTTCACCGAGGGACATCACGGAAATAAACCCTGCATTGTGCGGCTCGTTACCCCAGATTTACGTAGTTCTTTAGTTCGTGGGGGGCACAGAACCTGTTTTCGCGTGGGGGTTCAAACCTAACCCGGGACAAATCTGACGATGTTGTGTTAGCCGATAGGTCGTCGGCGGGGAAGCCGAGTCATGACTGTTAAAAAGTCGGGGAAATTCGTTTCTGGCCAACTCTCAATGATAATAGCAAACCGGTGAATCATCGATAATCACAGCTACAACGATGGCTAAGATCGCATCTGTCAAGTACTACCGTGTCAAGCCGCGATGGCTGATGGTTAAGATCGTTGATGAGAATGGACAGTACGGATGGGGTGAGGCCACGTTGGAGGGTCATGACCTTGCTGTCGAGGGATGTTTGGAAGAGATGATCCCACGAATCATCGGACAAGAAGCAAAGTAAGCATGGCTGTCCTAGAGAGCTGTGATGAACAGCAACTGACAGACATTGGCAGCGATATCGAGAACATCTGGCAAACATTCTGGCGTCATGGGTTTTACCGCGGCGGACCTGTCTTCATGTCCGCCATCTCAGGCATTGACATCGCATTATGGGACTTGAAAGGTGACTGCATACACCACGCCATTGGTATCCTAAAGCTCACAGGAATAGGTCGAAACTTGAAGGTGCCTATCTATGAGCTACTCGGCGGTAAGGTCCGCAACAAGGTCCAAGTCTACTGCTGGATCGGCGGTGATCGACCTTCAGATATCGAAGCAGCCGCGTAAGGAGCGATAAAAACTCCAATCCCCAACCTATGCTAACAACATACAGAAAGAAGCGCCTTGAGCAGGGGCTTACATGCGTCAAGATGAACGCCACTGAAGACCTAGGCTGGATTGACTCCCCATCCGCCCTCGACAGTACCGTCGAACGTCTCAAGCAAGTGAAGGCCTTGGGTCTAGACGCCGGTCTCGACTTTCACGGACGCTGTCACAAAGCAATGGCGAAGCAGCTAGCAAGAGCTCTTGAACCACATAGACCTTTGTTTATCGAGGAGCCTATTCTGGTTGAGCATCCTGAAGCTATAAAGAAGCTATCTGACCAGACTGTTATTCCAATTGCGTTCGGTGAGCGTTTATATACACGCTGGGACATCAAACGCTTTCTGGAAGATTCAAGTGTCGATATTCTCCAACCTGACATCGCTCACGCAGGCGGTATTTCAGAGACGAAGCGTATCGCTACGATGGCGGAGGCATATGATGTTGCGATTGCGCCTCACTGTCCGCTTGGACCTGTTGCGTTCGCTGCTTCTGTTCAAGTCGCATTGTCGTCATCGAATTTTGCCATTTTGGAGATGAGCTTGGGGATGCACTATAACACCGAGGCTGGAGATATTGATCTCTTGACGTATATCAAGGATCCGAGTGTTTTTGATCTCGAAGCTGGACATGTCAAGGCGCCGACGGGTTATGGCCTGGGAATTGAGATTGATGAAGAGATGGTGGCTAGGATTGCGAAGGAGACGGACCCGTGGCAGTGCAAGACATTTCATGGTCCGGATGGCAGCATTAGGGAATGGTAAATCATATCATCGTATTGTTGTTTGAATAGCTCAATCTCTATCAAGCTGTTTCAAAGATCCAGTGTCCCTCTATGATGCCAGTGATCCTACACCTGCGGTCGGAATATCTTGGTGAGATGCACCATTCTTGTTCACAGTGGCAGTGCTGACTTTTCCCTTGAACACCACCAAGTTCTCCCCATCTGGGGTAAGCAAGTTTTGGCCCATGCTCGGCAATTCAGGTCGGGACGCTGAACCCCCACGCTCTTGGCGATGGAGTCCCCGGAAATCCTGAATGAGGGGTCAAACTTAAACGGAAAAGCATTCGCGAACTCCATGAGATCCCCCTGTATTTACATCTCTGAACCTGCTTTCTTGTATTACCCCGCGGTTAAAAAGTATTGTCAAGATGAGTAACAAACCGTTGGAAGTCTTGGTCTACGGGCTTGGAGCGTAGGTACACTTCTATCAGACTCAGATTATGACTGACATTCGTCGAGAATTGGCTCTTTTTATGCCTTCATTTTGAGTCGTAGTGAACATGTTCACCTGACGGTGGTCGCTCGCTCCAACTTTGATGCCGTCACTGCTAATGGCATCTCAATTGACAGCCAGAACCATGGGAAACATCATGTGAAACCTCACAAGGGTATGTGTCGCACGATATCTCCGTGAACTTGATCTAATCCCGATCATAGTCTGCCGTACCGTCGCTGAAGCGAGCAAAAAGTTTGACTTTATCGTCTGCACCAACAAAGCAGTAGACCAGCTCAGCACCGCTGCTGACATTGAACCTGGCGTTGGTGATAACACGTCAATTGTCATCATCCAGAACGGCGTTGGCAATGAGGATGCTTTCCGTGAACGGTTCCCGAGCGCAACGATTATCTCATGCGTGGTATGTACACTCTCTTGTCCTGTCATATCTCTACTAATGATTGCAGACGTGGGTTGGTGCGAGGCAGCCGGAGCCTGGTTTCATTACTCATACGACATCCGAGGATATGCAAGTGGGACTGTACCCGAACAAGACCGGAAGCAAATCACGCGATAATCACCGTCTGACTCAATTTGAGTCCCTGCTGTCAATTGGAAAGACCATCTTCCAGATTGTTCCCAACATCCAACTCCAGCGATGGGAGAAGGTTGTTTGGAACGCAGCATGGAATTCCCTCACTGCTCTTACGCTCATGGACACGCATGCATGGCTCAGTTCATCAGACCTGTCAACTCCAATGACGAGAAAGCTGATGAAAGAGGTTATTGATGTTGCTAATGCGCTCGGAGTTCCTCTGGAGTATGAACTGATTGACAGGCTTCTGGAGAAGATCTTGGCGATGCCGCCTATTGGAAGCAGTATGAGAACGGATTACGAAAATGGAAAACCTATGGAAGTTGAGGTCATTCTGGGATATCCTGTTAGGAAGGGTAAGGAACTTGGTATTGATGTTGCGACGATTGAGAGTCTGTACACGATCTTGCTGGCGATTAACAAGCGGCTCATAAGCGCGCAGAGCAAGTGAGGTAGTCTCTGAATAGAGCGTAAAAGATAGTTGTAGAATCCAAATGAATAGCTCTTCTATTCTATGGAATGCCCATGCCCCTCGTGTGTTCCTTAGTTTGGTGATGGGTTGGCTTCCCCTCACATGCCTTCGCACCGCCATATCACGACATGCTCAGGTCATCGGCAAACCACGGCAATGCTTAATTCCGTATTGCAACCATACTTCCTCGCAGATCGTGGGATGTTCTTTTAGGGCCGATTGATGACTCGAGAGAATTCCGTTTTGGGTTCCCCTCGCACCGTATCCATGTCGTCGGGCTCCATATGGTAACCCCCACGTTCTTCTCCTCTCGGGCTTGACTCGGAACCGACAAGTTCGCGGGGTAGCGTGGCCTTTCTGGTGGCGGAATGGCTGATGCCCTCCATTTAATGGAATAATCCGCTTGATGAGTCTTTTTGGTTACTCTGCTTTCTTTTTTATACCTGTCTTATTGTTTCGTTTGTCGTCAACATGTCTGTCTGCGATGTTCGTCGATCCTCAAAAATGCACCATCCAAATGATCTCCATCGCTCCACTCAATCAGCCTCAGCGCCACCTGGAGATGCCGCGCAATTACCGCAAGGTCAATGCCGTTATATCCTCACAATACCAGAACTAAAAGGCCATCGCTGCGGATGCATGGGTTTTCATCACAACACATCTCTACCTGGCGCGACATGTTACTGCGGCCACTTCTCATGCTTCCATTCATCTACATCTCTAAAAACAAGCGAGGACATCACGGCTCTCAAGAAACGAGTCCGAGAACTTGAGACGCAACTCCAACAAAAAGGCAGTTACCAACTCGAGAACTTAGTCGGTCGCATCAGCGACCTGGAAGAAGAGGTGGAGGGTAATCAGGAAGAAGCAGCCAGTCAGCTGAGGGCTTCGTATCAGAACAGTTCGGCTGCTTGGCAGGTGATAGAAGCCTTACAAGAGCGGATCAAGAGCTTGGAGAACTACTGTCAGTTGTATTGTGAGCAGATGATGGCAACGAGGAAGGAAGTTAAAGAACTGTATAATCGACAATTGGAGATGATGGATGGCGAGGAGACTTTGGAAGAAAGGATAAAAATGCTGGAGGATCCGGGGAACCTACTACCGTTGTTTCAGACTGGGCAGATCAGTTCTGTGACTATGGACTCGAGGTAAACGCTGAGTGAGAAGAGATGGTGGCATCTAGGAAAATGTACAAGGCCGGAGCTGTTTACCTCAATAGTCAAAAGCAGTCAGTAGGTCGGTAGTAATAATATTAATTCAGAGCATCCAAAAATTTACTTTGAGTTCGAGACAGTCCTACTCATGCTTGACTTGTTCAAGCTATCCTAAGACTACAACGTAAAACAAATCTGACTGCTAATAGCAAACATGAATTCAATGAGGTTGGAGACTTCAGGTTACAAGTTTACTAGATGATAACAGATCCTAGCTTTCCAGAGGACACCTTTTTGTTAGCACTAATGGAACTCTCTGTTGCTGACTGCGTTGGACTTACGAAGGATTTTTTTTGCTGATTGATTGGTGATCAGGTGATTTCGTGTTATGTCGCAAGTATGACTCGAGGCAAACTTTCTTCTATTAGCTGCACGACAGTCTGTTTTCAGTCAGTCTGAGCTTAACTAAGGTCACCGTCCCATCCTTTCCTCTCCCTTAGGTAGTTCCAGAAAGGTATAACTATCAAGCTGCTCTCGAGGACTGAGCTCGATGTTGTGATGCAGTGGTTGCTTTCATTAGCCACTTGGCACCAATACTAATCCCAGAAATCGTCTTCCTAATCACCGTCTTTTGTTATCTGTCTGGACAACTCGGGTTTGGAAATGTCGAAACCCTGATAAGAACCAGAACTTTTACCCCATTTTCACCTGTCTGCCAAACTGATGCAAATGTGCGGTTGTTCAATAGTGCCTCAGACTCTGCGGATGCAGAGTTGAGGGGCTTAGCAGTAGAGGCATGCCTAAGGCATTAGCCGGTTAGTAATGAAGAGGAGTATATGTTCGAGAAGAACTTACATCTTGGCATGAGATACGGTTACTAATCTGAAGGAGGGAGCTTGTTTGAGGTTGTAGTGGCTAATTATCCTACTGGTTATTGCTAACGGCAAACGGAGCGGGATGGTGGCTCTTATACTTGTCAGTGAAGTCAAATTATGTCAACGGGCATTAAACATGCACCGAAGTCTCATAAGAATGCAACTAATCCTGAATCTGGTCATCCGTTTGGCTTTGAGGCTACGAGGGTTCGGGTGAGAAAGCATGCATCAATTGCAGCCACTACGCATATCGACAAGGTCGTAATGAAGTACAATCGGGGAATATAATGGCCGAGAACGGCAAGGTGGAGGCCATCCAAGTGAGAGACAGGTGATGAGGCCACTGCTCAACAAGTGTAAGTTGCATTTCCTACTTCTGTTCTATTCAAGCACTCCATTGACCTGGTCTAGACTACGCTTTTGGCTGCATAAACCTGCCCGGGTTTAATAGGAGGTCACGACTCGAGTTACACAAAACTCGGGTCAGGTGGCTAAGTCATCAACAGCTAATTGACTGCCCAATATCAGGCCATTAATGAGGCTCTGGTAGCTAAGCCGTAATTTTTCCTGGGTTTCTTCCCCTTCCCGCATTCCGGGAGCGATGCAACTTCCTTTCTCCTGCATCATTTTGAAATTCCTACGTCAGTCAAACAACAACGGATCTCTTGATACACTCTGATATCCTCGATCTCATACTAGCACTCGGAGTGTCTTAATTAAACTACGGAGGACTGATAGCCCGATTACCCGTACAATGAACTACTGTACAAGTTCCCTGAAGCCCTTCTCCGCAAATGAGGTCTGGAAAGCCAGTGAGGGGGACGATTAAGAGCTCGTTTTCTCACACACAACTATCGTTGCGATGCAGGACGACCGAATCTACCAAGGGACCAGCAAATCCAGACTTAAAGATATCGATAAAGCTAGCATCATCAAGGAGCTCTCCCCAGTCCCACGGGAGAATATCTACCCACCATGTCCCTCTTATCTTACTCGCGCCCCCGAAATCTATATCAAAATCCCCGATCTTACGCTCTATACCCCCGAGCGCAAAGACATCATCCCCGAACGCCTAGGGCTTGTGCACAATGACTTGAATCCCCTCAACGTTATGTTCACGGACAAGGGGAAACCTGTCTTGTTAAACTTTGATACTTGTCATCCTATTGGGACGACATTGGATAAATGTGGACAAGTGGGCGAGTGGAAGGGAATACCAAGCGCTGCCTATGAGGAGTCGTCCACTGAGTGCGACCTAAAAGCATTGGAGTATTTGGAGGTGTGGTTGAAGAATAAGTATGAGGAGATGAAAGATATTGTGAGCAATGTATATGTAACCTTGGAGGTTCCTTTGCGAAAGTTTCGAGACCTTCCACCCTAGAATTGGGGAAGGATTCGCCGAGAAGAGTTTACATATTCCATCATTCGTAACTAAGAGTAGCAAGGGCAGAAGCTTTGGCAATGTTAATTATTTCGCTGGTGTTCAGAGAATGGCCTTTGAAGGGACATCGCGGGCATTTGTATTCGAGACATGAAGATGTTATTATTTGACAGTGATGCTACCATCAACGTCAAAGACGTGCAGACTGAGGATCTCGAGTGTTACTACATAGCTCCCTATTTCCAATTCATTGTTTGGCTTATCAGTTGTTCCAACGCTGTCACGCTATCCATCACTCTTGTTTAAGTTGCCTAACCTAGAGTCTCTGCTGTTTCGTGCAAGGACGAGCGGTACTGCCAGATGGTGAAATTGGCTATGGATCAAGGGACGCTGCTGTAAGATGGAGAAAGGGGGACGCTTTGCATTTAACAGTTGCTATTCGAACGGATTATCACCGTGATTCAAAATAAACAAGTCTCTGTTATCTGATGTTGACCTGATTAGCTGACTCGTGTCGAGGTCAGGCGTGCGATGAGCGTCTACACGATGTTTCCGTCCATCTCCTTACTGGTATTGTCACGAGTCCTCTGGCGTCTATAGGTGAAAAGAACATGAGGCTTAGTCTTGATCGCTTCCCTCATCTTCTCCTCACTACTCCCCATCCAAGCATTACCCGAGGCACCACTAACAGGATACAGCGGTGTTCCATTAAGCAAAAAGTGGTCAGCACCACGGCGATCAAACGATGCGGTTATGTCAAGGTCGGATGCAATCTGATCGCAGAATGTCTCAAGCGGCAAGTCGTTGACATCACGACCAAACGGATTCTCGATCTCTTGTCCAATGAACAATAGACCGAAGATGATGTACGCTGCAGTGATAGTAGCCGGGATAGCTATCCATCCAAGGGGTCCCGTCAACTGAAATGGCAACAACATGACGTAAACGAAAGTTATTTGACTGATGGCGATGGTGTATGCGATAGGTAAGGGGGTATTGAGTACTCGATCGCAACCGACGGCGACATCATTGAGCATAGTAATGTGATTATATGCAACAGTTTGGTGGATGGCGACGGCTAGCTGCTTGTTCGCGACGAGGCAGTCGATAGTAATGGCCAAATGGTTCAGTATCTCAAGCGGAAGATTTCCCTGATGTTCTTCGGCCTTTTTGAGGTGCTTGCGCGGATCACTCTGAGCGAATGAGAGACCTAGATATTCACCAGCCACCTGTTTGAAGTTCGTAAGTCTTCTCTTCGGCGTTGCGGTAGTGCGTCCAGAGAAGGTATCAAGATGGGCGATATATGGCTGCATATCCGGTTGACTTGCACAATGCTCGAAACGGAGTGTATGCTTGAGCGCAACAGCAAAACCAGCGATGAGCTTCAGCGCTCCGAGCTTCTTGACAAGCAACTCACGAGTATCTTGACCGTCAGCACCAGTATCTGAAGCATGGATCCAGATGATCCGGCCGAGGGTTTGTGAGGCAGTAGCTAACATTCCCCAGTATCGACGCCCTTCTGCATATCGTTCGTAGGCAGTTGATGAACGAAAGGAGAGACTGAGACCGACAACAAAACCGAGGATGGTTAGGAGAACAGAGTTGACGCTGAGGTCGTGGACCTTCTTTGAGATGACGGTGATTAAAGTGGACCAACAGGCGACGAGGAAGAGAGGGATGATGAGTGATGGCATGATCGAGCCGTGGAGTTGAAGGATGAGAGGCCATTTGGAATGACCGCGGAGATCGCGGGGGCCGCTGAAGTAGTTGCTATCATTCATGCCATCGTGATTGAGAGGTGATCCAGCTCCGATGGAAGACGAGAGCGGGTACTGTTGGTCCCGGGGAGTGCTGATACCTGAGAAATTCCGTCTAGGCTGGGCGTCTGGGACTGGTCTCAATTCCACTGGGGTATCTCGACCGGCGTCCGACATGGCGAAAGGGGATACTCGTCAGAAAGGACGTAAAATATCACTTTTTGATGAGAAAGGATAGAAGAGGAATATCTGCCCAGAATGAAGGTATGGCCTTATTATATAGGGAAGAACAATCTCTGCAGTGAAAATTGAGTTTCCCAAAAGGGTTTCATATTTCGAGCTGAATGCTTAGTGCTGATGGGACTTCTAATGGTCTGGCATTAGTGCTGAGAGTATTGGTAGTTGTGAAAAAGCATTAGCATAAGCATTCGCCAAGGCGGTCTGTCCCGCAGATAAGCTTGAGAGTTGATGCTTGATCGGGTAGTGGTCTGTTTGGAATCGCAGCAATAGCTGATGACTGGGCGGTTTCTTGCTGACTTGGTGTTTTCAGCTTCTAATTTTAGTTAATGGGCTGAGGACTTTGCTACAATGGGGCTACTTGCTTTCAAAAATATCAGTGTCATCACTTATGCACTTTAGGATTTCGTGAAGCCAGGTATAAATGGAATTTTCGTTGCTTGTATGATCTACAACACGGCGGATGTCGTTTCGTGGCATTATGGCCAATACCCTGCGTTCAGCGAGACTCGTATAGATAGCCCATCCTGCACAGTAAAATCGATGGCAAAACTACAATATCTGGTATCAGTGTCTTTGACTGTCAAACTTCTGTTGTCCTTTTTGTTACCTGCTACCCTCGTCAAAGCTTCCCTTGGCCGTTTCCAATCCTCAACAAAAGTAACGTTCTTAGCCAGCGCGTTGCACCTTGAATCGAAGTGACCTCTTCGACTTCAATGTCAAGCTCGGGTTTCTGAACTCCAACTCCTCATCTTCCAAGACCTCAATCCTAAACTCCCTGATCAACCCAATCAACAAAACCTTCATGTTCAACAAAGCCAAGGTTTTTCCAGGGCATATGCGAGGCCCGTTCGAGAATGTCTCCATGGCATATGGGCTCAAGGCGTCACCAGAGAGATGATTCCATCGATCGGGGTCGAAGGTCTCCACGTCGGGACCCCAAATATCGGGGTTCAGTTGCGTCATTGCTGGGACGAGTTGAACCGTTGTACCCTTTGGGATCTTGACACCTGCAATGGCTATATCCTCGAGTGCTTCCCATGGGATGATGAGGGTTGGAGAGTATACGCGAAGGGCTTCTCTAATAACGTTGCCGAGGTACGGTAGCTCGTCTATGGACTTGGCGGTCATCTCGTTGACATTCATGCCCAAGATCTCAGTCCTTAACCGATCTTGTGACTTCTGATCTTTGGAAAGTGCGTAGGTTGTCCAGATCATAGCACTAGCTGTAGTCTCATGTCCTGCCGCGATGACCTGCATAGTCTACGACTCTGGTCAGTGATACTACAGATGAAAGTCGGGGTAACTACGCACGATATCGATCAACTCATCTTTAGACAACTTCTGATTCTCAACAGAACTTGCTTCAATCATCCTCGTCAACAAATCGTTCGATAATCTACTGTCTGTATCCAACTCCTTTGCTTTAGCTACCTCAGATGTCCGCTGTTCGATCAGCTCTGTCATCATGCCCTTCAGAGCAGATTTGGCCTTGACAAAGTTCAGGTTCGCGGATACAGGAAGCCAACGGAGTGGGACAAAGGGATTGATGAAGCTTATGATTTGGCCAGCGAGTGGTTGTGCTAATATGGCGTTGTAGCATTGCTCGAAGGACAAGGGCGAGGAGTGTGAGCGGAAGTCGCGCAGTTCTTTGCCAAGTAGCGAGACACTGATGATATCAAGTGTCACTCTTGTAAATAGATCTTCGACTACCACCAGGCTGTTAGATCATGCCTAAGGAGCGCCTTCGCCTTGTATATACATACTTTCAAGAATCCCATCCTTGCTCAGCCGTATGGCATCATCAATGTCGCTGTTCAACTTCCGAGAGTGTGTCATAAACGTTGGAAATAGTTTCCGAATACTTGGACGAGATAGAGGCCCTATTACAGTTAGGAGTCATGCTCATGAGCCGCTATGAAAGGGAGGTCTACCTGCAATGATGCGTCTCAAGCGCTTGTGCTGGTCACCGACGCTGAACAGCAGACCGACACCAAGAAATTCTCCAACAAGAGTTTGAAAGAATGCCGGCTTAGCGAAGCGGTAAGCATTGGTTTGGAGGACCTCGCGACATGCCTCTATGTTGTTAACAAGAAGGACCTCCGAGTTGAGCCAAGAGAGACATCGTATGAACGGTGCGTTCGGCCAACGCCGCGTCCACTGGAGATATAGGTCATTTGGTCCTGATCCGCGGATAATGCGTAAGGCATGCCCTACTAGAAACTGGTGATTCTTTATGAAGGGTTCATGTCAGTGTGAAGATCCTAACTGAAGGCGGCAATCAGCGAATCGGGGAGGTCTTGAGGAGAACTCACCTTGGGACCTGGAAGGTGTCGCAACTCCGAGAATGACGGCTTTAGTGTCACTTTGACGATATAGTGCATGCAAAGACCAAAGATGGCCAGCGCTACCGCCCATACCAGTGAAAGATTCGAAAGACGCATTTTCTCTCACAAATTCCGAAAGACGTAAAGATATACATACAACTCGAGATTTTGAGCTTGTTCTGGCTTTGTTGCTATGGTTTTGCACTCCTGGGGTTGACTAATTGCTGACTGCTGATTTAACAAATATTGATGTAACCCGGCGGCCGCTCTCTCAATCAGAAGCCCGCTTTCGGTTCTGGGATGGCCAATGAAGGGCCTTTGACGCATCTACGCTCGGGATCTACAGATAGCTGCATATTAACGTCTCCAGAAATAAGCGCTAGCCCATGTGACCTACTTTCCATTTAATCAGAGTTATGAGAAAGCCAGAAACTCTTAATATTCATACATACGCTCACGTATTTCCTCCAAATGATGTTATCTACCATCAGCGAGGTTCACCACTTCTAGAGACTGATATAGTGTACTTTCTTCGAAGCTGCCAATTATGAAAACCCTGTATATGCGGGAGACAGGAAGGTATTGTGTAAAGGGTTGGGCTTTTGATACGGGGAGAACTTTTACCATTGGTATCTCGGAAGCACAGCATTGATAGAGTAGCTGGCGGCTGGATTTCCTGTCTTTGATGTTCATGTCTGTTCTTGTAGTTGCTGCTTTTTACGTTAGTTTTAGATGCAGCTCTTTCAGCAACATGTGGGTTTCCTCGGTCAGTCGTCCAAGATCTCTTGCACTGATGACTACCGCCAATAAAATATACAGGTAAGACATAGTCTCTACGCTATATTGGAATTCCTAAAATCCCTGCGATAAGGTCTCTCCGTCAACCATCCACACTCCCAATATCAACCACTAGAAGTACTAGTCAATCTCGATACCCTGAGAACTTTCCTTCTGAACTTCCCTGCACTAGCAGTCTCAGTTATACCATTATGCTTCTATCCATTATTGCTCTCAGAATAGCATACCCTGTACTTCCACGTTATATAACCCATTCCAATTCAACCTTCGTCCCAAAGCATTGCAGTCTCTTGCATGTTTGCACCCATGAGGCCTGTTCTAGGCCACACGGATCAACCTTATACAAGCTGAGCTTGCTGCAATGACGCGAACATGGTCGCCAGAAGCCTTATAGTCATTTTGGAGTGGAAATATTGCGCCCGTTTTGTTTACATAGTACAACAGTGCAAACGGCCGTTGTTCTAGGATGCTGCTGCTGAAGGATGTCGGGCACTATGAGAGGTAAGGTGCGCGATGCAAGCATCAGCTGTCAGGTTTATCAACTAAAAATAACACTCTCAAAAACACACTTCAGGCAGCATACCGACTACCCACACAATTGCCCTTTAGGCCCTATGCAAAGACGCAGAGCATATGCTATTACCACCCGGCGATACGCCAACATGGCATCAATGCTGCCAAGCATGATGCTTGAGGCTGACAAGCCCATTCTACTAGTGACGCAGGAGCCTTCCGACCATGTCGATGTCTAACATCGCAGTTTGCGAACTGATCCATATTAGCAGCGAGTTCGGGCAGTGGTTCTCTTCCACATATCTATTACCGCCTGAGACTATCTAGTCACTACTCTTACAAGCCCAGTCCCCTCGGTGGCGATTCGGCAGTAGTTCTTGGTGTTCTGCGTGTTCGTGTCTCTCGGTCCGTTTTTATATATGTTGGGAACACCTGATAACCTGCAAAGGGATGACAGACACAAGTAAAAGAAGATGAGTTAGACGTCTGTAAGTAGTATTCTTTGGGTACACGGCTTGCTCAGAGACCCATGCCACAATCTTGCGCTTTGAA
The DNA here is from genome assembly GCA_002234235.1 of Fusarium hostae. Lineage (NCBI taxonomy): Eukaryota > Fungi > Ascomycota > Sordariomycetes > Hypocreales > Nectriaceae > Fusarium > Fusarium hostae. The sequence continues at coordinate 62,547 of NJCR01000261.1, forward strand.
CCCAGAGTTAAGTGTTTTCATGAAGCTCACCACGATCGGTAATTCAAACAGAACATTGAGCAGGCTCTCATTTGAGGGAATATCTAAATGAGCACAGTTATTCTCAACAAGGCCCAAGATGCTCCAAGGCTTTGTTCACCAATAATATTGATAGCTGGCACTTGGCAATCGCCTTGAAACTGGACGCTCCGTGTTTACGGAATTACTTTCGATAGTGGCTCAATGAACGGTTTCGAAGACACACGATCCGGAGATGTTGACACATATGCAATTGGAGACCGGAGCGTAGAGAGGTTGATGCAATAATCAGCCAATGATGTCTTGTTGAAGAACAATACCACCTTGAGGTCATTATATGAGTTAAGGTCCCTGTACCCCATGCCCGAGACGCGCCGACATCATGACATGTATTTATACAACTCGGCAATTGATGATAGAGTGACCGGGTGATTTTCCGTGAGAGTTACTACATCGCTGCTCTTCGTGACACAGATAATTAATACTTTTTGCTGTTGATCTGTGTATTTCAGCCTGACGGAGCTACCGCGTACGAGGGAGCTGAGCCCAAGAGTGGGGGTTAATTAAACCAGCCATTCCAGTGCACAGTGCGGCGTAGCTCATTGGCTGATCTTGTCAGAAAAACCACGAAACAACTCTCCACTTCAAGGGATAATTGCTCGGTAATTAGTTTCCTTTTAGTTTCAGGATCTCCTTCCCGAGACTGAAGTTTATTTCAGCCCTATTGTTTTCCTATTTGGGAAGCATTTCTACGTCCGACATTGAGGCACGGTGAGCACAAGATGATGTCTCCTGCTATACAATCGCCCCGATGAGAGCTCAGAGGTACGCTATAGTTTTGAAGCATAAATGATATTCACCGTTCTTATCTAATCCTTTTCCCGTCGCCTATGTATTTCTTCGAACTCAACCATACAATAAACCACATACTACAGCGAGAAACTACAATTCATGCCTCACATTAAAATCATCCTCCACCAATCGCACTCCCTCGATAACCCTTCCCATATCGGTCTTGTCAATAACCCCACAGTCCTGCCTGACCTTTTCCAAAAGCTCCTTCAGGAACCTCGTAGGGCTCTTGGAGAAACCGGATTTATTCCCACTCCCACCAGCAACAAAGCCACCGGGCCCAAGTACCGCACCATCGTCCGCACTGTCCCACGCCAAACCAAGCAAGTCACAGACGAGCCTGTATTCGCCATATGACGAGAGGTATAGTTGTCCAGCAAAGATATTGAGAAACGTAATGATGTCTCTCGGTATCTCTTCCACAACCTTCTTCCCTACAGAATAAAGTTGAAGGTCGTCCAGAGGTCGAAAGCCAAGATTTACTCTCGGAGCGTAGAGGTGTAGCGCGACATGCTCTGACTCTTCGATAAGTGGAAGAAAGTGTTGGGCCTCGAATGGACTTATGATCACCATCCGACAAACACCTTCCTGGTTCTTACCAGTCAACACCCATTGTACAGGGCGCTGGTAAGAGTCCGAGTAGCTCTTCCCGCTGAATGCACCTTTTACGGTATTGGCAAAGTCCATAGTTACCCATACCGTCTCCGGGAATTCTTTGACATAGAAATAGGCTGCTGCCGAGATCTTGTTCAGACTTTGAAACGCCGGCTTCATGACAGTTCGGAACGCGCCAGATTGCTCTGGAAATGAGCCATCTGCTATCCATTCCTGCAGAAGCCTATTAACACTATGTGTGTCTGGTTTCAAAGCAGGAACCTTTTCGACTTGGCGCTCGTGCTGTGTCTCTGGTGCCAGTTCTCGTTCTTGCTCTTCCTGTAGAGAACAAGTGTGTAGTCTTTCCAGACCGAACTCTTCACATCTAGACTTGAGTTGGCCAGCTACGGAGCCCTTCAACTCATCCATGAGTGAGGAAAGGTTTGTCAATCCTTTCTGGGGACGGTACCTCTCACTCAAGCTTTGCCCTTCCTCTTCGAGAAACTCATGCGTTGCTACAGGGCTGTCACAGAGATGTGACCAGAGGGCTCCTTGCTTAGAAAACCTAACACCCTGTGTAAGCCACAGCGGCATAGCCCTCTGCAGGTCAAGGCATGTCTCAGTGATAGCCCAGGAAATAACATCAGAGACAAAGATCTCATGCCTAATAGAGATGCCTTCACGCCTGAGCTGAACAATCTTTTGCTCAATCTCCCAGGGAATACAGAACTCGACAGTCTGTCCCTTACCGAGCTTGCGCATCCGCATACAAGCTTGGACCAAACGATCCTTCGTCAAACCTGCACCAAGCGTGACTACCGCCCTGTAGTTGGCAGGAAGCTTCAGATCTGTTCCGCGAGTATGTGCCTCATCCAGGAAGATGAGACATCGATCCAGCTGCTGGGAAAACGGTAAGATTTGGAAGTCTTCGATCTTGCCAGAACGATCGATAACAACGATTTCGTCATTGTCGTTGAAGAACACGGCAGCTTGGGTGCGCTCGTGGTCTTGGTAAGTGGCCAGCCACTGCGCTGCAAAGGCTTGGTTGGTAAGGTCGACTACTTGGGCGCCAACGTCAAGAATGACTCGAGTATTAGGGCTCATGTTGGAAACCATCTGCAAAAGGAGGTTGCTATCGAAAGTCGTACCCTTCGCCTCTTGCGGTATCAGCGATATGCCATTCTCTGGCTGGAGTAGGTAGTCCAAAACGAGGGCGTTTGTATGCTTCTGTTCCGGTAGATCGAGCTGTTTGACGTCGAGTGGTAAAGTATATCGCGAGTCGTTTGTTCCGCTAAATCCGGTAGTTGGATTATCCTTCTTTTTGCCAAGGTCCCAACCAGAAGCAGTTAACTTGTGAGGGAACTCCTTAGACTCTTTTGCGAAGACGAGGTGGCACAGATAGTAGTCGATGGCGGCCTTGGAGTATCTTATGTATGGGAATATTTCCGTAGTGCATTGCACTCTGTCCCTCAAGTTCACTCCCTCCAGGTTCCTGAAGACCGGTGGCAGATATGGTGCTGTCTTTACCCAATCCTGGTACTCCAGAGTGGCATTGTCCGATCGACTAAGTAACTCGAACGCTGCGAACAATGCAATATCGTCGAGACCGCTGTAGTAGTAACTCAAACATGTGAAAGTTATCACCACGTCAGGTTGACTGAACTCCGATCGTGGTGTTGGGTTATCCTTCGCTCGGAAAGGAACAGCCAATTTGGTCATCTTCTCCCTGTTATGATCGACTCCATAGTTCACTCTCCATCGTTTACTTCCCAGTGCGAACAAAAGAATTCCTCCTGCAAAGAGTCCACGGAGGAGGAAAATGTTCCTACTGGTTAGTTCGTCCCAAAGTGGGCTTGTCTCAACAGCCTCGATATCGGTAGCCGTGGGCTCATGTTGAGAGATATAGCGGCGTACCGCCTCGCGTATGCGTTTTTGCTGACGTGAGATGGGGAATCCAATCATACCAGTATCACATATTGCCTCGGCTACACGGTAGAAGATTTCAGCTTCAGCATCAGGCCGTAAGATTCGTAGGCGGGGGTATCTTCCAATATGCCGAGCGTCGAATTCGATGGAATGTGGGAACTGGGACTTGACCTCCGCCCCAACCTTCGCAATGAGGCCCATGACTTCTTGAATGACAACCCATCTATCAGGGCTATGTTCAATCGGCCGTTGTAGGCCAATAGTGTAGATGAGCTCGAATTTGACACTGAAATTCTCATCACTCTCGTCGACAATATCTCGAGAAGAGCGATCAAAGAGGTTCCTTGTCTGCGACATTGCTCCAGCGACTTCCGTGTTTCCGCTGATTCGAGATTCCACCTCCATCAATTGGAATGAAAGCAGATGCTAGGGCTGGACCATCAAGACGCCGCCTTCCTGCATACATCGTTTCATCAAACGTTGGATTACTTCTGTCGTTCTGACATCCAAGTCGACATCCCGAGAGAAAGGCAGCAAGCACACCGGGCGATCAAGGATGTCGCAGTATTTAAGGTGCCCTAGCTTGTACGCAAGGGACTTTAGTCTTTTGCGTGCCACAAAGGAGCCCCGATAACTTCGAAGTCAACATCTGATGCATCTGCTTAGCTTGTGGCTTAGCCACAATGACTCGAACAATCTTCGACCCATCTGCAAGAGCTGTAGCGACGATGGGAACAATGACTGTTGACTTTCCTTCGCCCATGTTGAGCTGCATCACTGAGTTGTCGTTCTGGGGAGGGCTGATCATCTGCTTTGCGATCTGTTGTTGAACATCCCGAATCATTATCTCGCTTTCACATTCGAGTAGTAACCATTCTGGGTGATCATAAGGACTCCAATTTTGGTGGCCACTATTTTCGAGTTCACGAATGAGATCGACGTGACTGGACTGAAACCGAATAAGGCGTTTGGCTCGTTGCAATGCGGTAATAGCAATTCCGTAGTGGATCAGACTTTCTTTTCATCCCGCAGAAAGAGTCTTCCATTGAGCTGGTCTGAGCTGTTGTAGGATATGAGTAGGTGATATCCTAGGAAGGAATCCGGCATCTTCGAGAACAATGCACGTCGTGTGTGGGAGCGTACTTGAAGACGAGAGCGAAGAGAGTAGGAACTCATGCAGTCTCGTTAGGCGAGATTCGCATCTCTCCAAGTGGCCCTGGAGTAGGTCTGGGAGCTTTCGAAGGTGTTCTTGTTTCAGCTCAGATTCGACAAGGCCGTGTAAACTTGAAAGGCTGTCCTGTAGCTCCCTTAGATACCGGTGCTCATAAGCGAGCTTGGCTTTGGAATCAAGGTTATCAATGATGCCACTGAGCTTGATGCTCTGTTCATCCCTGTTTGATCTCGTGAGTATTTCATCCAATATTGGAGGAGCCTTGTGGTGCGCAACGCCTGATGTCAAGAAAAGGTCTGAAGTAGCCACGAATCTAGAGGCCGGCGTCTTGGTGGAAATTAACGCCCTTGGTAGTTCTGATGGCACTTGCACTGCCTCACCCTTTATGTCTCTCATGCAAGAAACAACCACCTCCAGATACTTCTTGAAGGCGAGGTTCTTCTGCCACTGATGCCACTTGCCAAAGGCACTTTCCATGGCAGGTTCGACCCTGATATACCACTTCAACTGCGGATCTTCCGGAGCAAGTGGAGTGTCTGTAGGCCATTGTCGTTTCAGGTAATTTGTAAACGTATCCACGGCTTTGTAGCTCTTGGTTTTGTACTCGTTTCTTCGCCTTTTTGCTAATTCGTTGCCGTTCTCGCCAAGACGACGAGGAGATGTAGCATCGGGGCTACTTGCGAAGCTGACTACATGTGGTGTTACTGAGGCACGCAGGTCCTGTTCCCGAACGTCACATCCGGCCAATAGGTTGTATGATGAGGCAGCGGGTGCTTTGAAGTCAGCTACTGTTCGCGATTGAGTGAGCATCAACAGTGCCTGGCCAACCTGCGCGTCGTACTCTGATGAATATGACATTGTGGCCATCCATATCATCAGCTCGAACCTATCGAACCAGGTTGCTGACTTCTTACATGAATTGTGAAGCTGACACCAGACAGAAGATAAATATGATGCGGGACCTTCAAGCCAAGACGAGTCGTAGTCAATTCTGTTTTGAGGCAAGACCTCCCTGGTCTGGATGCGCTCTTCGCTGGTCATGAGCCTATAGAGGTGGGGCCCAAGCCTGCCGAATACCGGTCTCGAAAGGGAACCAGAGTTTCTGTAGACTCGGGAAGCCATCTCTGTAGTGCGTGTAGACCTCTCAGAGGACTTACTATTTTCCCTTGATGTGTACATGATATCGTATCTGGTCGTGAAGTCTTCAGCGCCAAAGCCAGAGACTCGATTTCCAGATGTTCGAATAATAGCTCGATCCACTAACGCAGCTATCGAACGGTGTTTAAAATGCGGGAGAATCTGCTTAGGAAACAGGAACTGAACTTCTAGAGATTGTTCAAAGATATTTCGAACGTATTTCCCGAATCTGTCATCTTGGGATAAGTAGCTCAGGTCGTTCCGCTACTGGACACTTTGCATTACTCGCTGATCAGCGGGATAGTACGACCGCTTGGGCGATAATTGAGCAATATTTGACAACCGAGTATAAGCGCTGTCGGAGAAAGCTGTAGGTGCTCTAACTGAGACGGAACCAAGAATCGCAAGAGCTTCTTCAGTTCCGGTGTGCTGAATAAATGGATCCGGGAGGCAGTACGATGTTACGGCGTGTAGGTATGCAAGAAACAACTTGCTTTCTACCCTGTCGTTGGGTACAATTCTGCAGAGAAGGAGATCCAGTCTGTACACTTGAACGCGAGTAGCCGTTTCAAGGTCAATAGAAACCTCGGCGTGGGTCTCAGCGCCATGGTTTGTAGACATCCGACAGCTAACGATTCCTTCGGGTATTATGATTGATCTGATATCCGAGTCTTGCGAGTGCCGTAGGACAACCTTGTTCTCTAGTCCAATGAGGGTTCCGATGGCTTGATCGTGGTCAACTTCCATGTCGCGGAATTGTCGAGATCGGATGTTTGGAGTTCCTGACTTGATCGAGAACTCGAGGCGAGGTCTTGGTAGTTGTACCTCAAGTTCGTTTCTATCTCGGTGGAAAACCAGATGAAGGTCCGAAGTAGGTTGAAGTCTCGAGAAGATCTTGGAGAGATGCTGACCAAGCTCACTCCCCGGAGAAATAAGAAAGTTATCTTTACGAGCAGATAACTTCCAGGTATCGTTCCCCATTCGAAGATACCAATTCCTTGAATTGCTGCTTGGCCAAGGGTTATTGACTTCGCAGAACTCAATCTCTCCAGATGCCTCGTCAAGCCAATGTGCGTAGTTCTTGGCGAAATCTTGAGGAAGTAGAGGTTCGAGAGTTCTCGAGGGAATCAAGTCCAACGTCGAGCCCTTCTTGCAAAGACGCACAAGAAGTTCATCTAAGCGCTTCCTTGTCTGCATACCAAGATGAAATGTATACCCGTGAAACAATTTGGTTGAACAGAAGCTCATACCCGGTAGGTTGCTTGGCATGACTTCCATCGTCGCAGATCCGAATAGCTTCTGATACTCACGATGAGTCTCATACTCCCGAGGAAGTCGTGATACGGGTGAACCGTTGACAAACAACTGTCCTGTGAGGAGGCTGACATGAACTTGAAGCTCTCCAGCAACTGTCGTAACCCAGTAGTGAGAAATTAAGGACCATTCACCGTCTCGTGAAAAGTCTGGCCATCGTCGCTCAATGGCTAGATCGAGACAGGAACTTCCCTTGGAGATTATCTCGCTCACCAGGATAGGCCGGGCCCTATGCAAGGTGTTTTCATATCGGTCGAACATAAAGCCATACAGTGCATCCTCTTGCAGATGTTGAAAGTCGGCATTGTTATGGATGATGATCGAGATTTCCAGCAGTATAGCCGCTTGCTGGTCGTCAGCCAATTCCTGCTCGAAATAATCGCTCTCCAAATTGAATGTTTCGATGCAAATGAGGGCGATATTCACTGCCGTCTCGAGGAATTCCTTCCGTTGCGTGCGATCATCAATATCTTGAACCCTGGCCAAAAGGTGAATCACCCATTTGTATGAGATCTTTCGACATCTCGTGATAAGTTCCTGAATTTGCTTTGACAGAGATTTGTTAGCTAGGGCAAGAAGACGCGTGGCTAAGCATGTGAAAGAACACAGTGAAGTGTACGACTCCCAATTCTCTTGGACCCTTGAAACGCACTGATTCAGACATTTCAGCATCTGCGAACCAAATCCCACTTCTGTCAGCCGAGTATGCGCTTGTCTTGTCGTCTCATCTTTATCAAACGGACCAGCTTGGAGAATCATCTGGAGTAAGAATATCGCAGTCTCGGGCTTGTTGAAATCAACTGTTGGCATAGCAAGTTTTGTAAGGATGCCCATCCACTGAAGTCGATATCCATACGGCAATACAGCCAGAGCCTTGAACTCCCCAAGGGACATATATTCAGGACACTCAGACTGACTCGCGATAGCCTGGTTGGGTGTTTCGCCGTTCTCACAGCGCCATGTTCGAGCCATAAATCTCTCCAAAGCATGAGCTCTGCTTGGCAGTTTGATGGTGCACCGCTTTGAGGCTTCTGTCGTTGCTTTAAAGGTAGAAAGGAAGGTATTTCTGGAGTTGTCGTGATATTGGAAGCGAAGGCCGTTGTTAAGACAGACATCAACCTCAGTACAGGTTTCGATAGATTTCTGGTTGCGATATGTTTGAGAGTGAGGTTTAATCTCAGAGAGAAGCTGCACTCTGTATCGTTGTGATTCCACCCAAGGACTGAGGGGTTTGTATGTCTTCAAAGGATAGGATGCACGAGGATAGCCTCCAACCCCTGAAGATTCAAATGCCAATATGTTATCAAGAAAATAAACCGTAGCATCCCTCCATACCGCAAAAGCGACGGGGACGTCCATCTCGAAAACAGAGGTTTGAGCCTTAAGCTCGTCCGCAGGAAGGGGCCACTCATGAGGACTGATCTTGAGCTTCTTCGCTTTAGCGGGGAGAGCACAGCGTTTACATTTATGCTTAGGATGAACGTAATACTCCACATCATGTTGAACTTGAAGTATCTGCTCGCATTCAGTCTCGTCGTATTTCTTCATGATAGCGTCGTACTTTGCTTTCAGTTCCTGAAACTGCTTCACTTTCTTATCACGGTCTTGTTGTGCACTACGCTCGATTTCCTTTTTCTTTGCCTGGAGCTTTGGAGATTGTCGAAAGTATTCAACGGCGAACGATAGTCTTTAACCATATGATAAGAGTGCCGATAGCCTTAGTTTCTCCATGGGTGGGTCTTCGAGGTAGTGTTCCAACCGATGTAAACGCTCCATGTCGCTCTTTGAATGGAGCAGGAGATCACTGAAAACCTCTCGAGGAATTTCTTGTCGATACTTCAACATCAAAGGGTTATGATGGACAGCCATCTTGTCGATAGCTACCCAGATCTCACCAAGGGTCAGAAGCATCCTCGACATGCCCTCGGGGCGGCTCGCATACCATCTCTCTGCAGATATATGGTAGTGCTCAAGCAGTGTCTTCAGACCGTAGCATGAAAGTTCGCTGCTTAAGTGGTGTTCAAGCCATGTGTCGAGGCTACCTTGTACCCAAGTTTCGACAGCCGCGAGTTCGAAAGATTTGTTGTCATTGTTGACAGAACCACTAACAGTGGGAAGAGTAAGATGCTCGAAGCTTAAAGTAACGGGTTTGACTTTGAATTCTGTAGTTGTTGGTTCATGTTGTCGCTGGGGAATGCTGGCGACGAAGGTGTCGACTTCAGGCAACGAGAAAGTCGTATGATCTTCGAACTTGAACTCGGCAAGCGCGTCAAGATCGAGTGGCTGTTCGTTTCGTTGCTGAATATTGCTCCATCTCTCTTTCAAACTTCCAGAGGCTGATGAAACGATATCCTTGATTGCGTGAAGCCACTGTCCATCGTCAATGTTTCCAAGCTTACAAAGCCGCCTCGAAATCTTGGCCATCATCAAGTGAATCATCTCACTAGAAGACGACTTTTCACAAACAATGTTGAGGCCCTGAGCTATCAAGAACACCATAAAGCGCTTGTAAAGGTCTGATGATCCTTGCGGATGACATGTCATGGTGAGTTGAAGACCGACACGGAGAAGAAGCCATAACGGAGATCTCGTCCAAGGATCCCTCCCATTGTTCCACGAAACTTCTTCACGCGTCCTCTTCTGAATCGCCTGGATCTCACTAGGTGTCCCAGCCCCTCGCAGAAAACTCGTGAGGAGCTCCGTTACGATACGAGGATCTGCTGTATCGCGCTCTTCTTTGTGCATCTGCTGTGCTTTCCTGACCTTGGGCTGCATTTCCGCAACAGCCTGGTGGCTCGTTTTGACAAGAGTTCTAGTCAAAACGTCTTGAAATGAGGGATTGTTGAAGTCTTCAGCGGAGACTTCTGTCGCGGTGGCTGGGAACTCTCGAATAAGACGGCCTTTCGTCGTCATGGCTGCTTTGTTAGTAGGCGAGAGCTCAAAGGTCTGGAAAGAATATGAGTTGTCTAGTCTTCGAATAATCAGTCCTGCATTTTGTTCCGTGATATGGTACATTGAAGCCGCGTCTTCTGTTCTGATATCAGTAATGGGTTTCATCATAATCTGCGACAAGAACTTACCCTGTGCTGAGAGCCTCTTGAAGGAGTTCTGAACACTTCTAGAATCGAGATACCCGTTTGAATCTCGAGCATCTCTCGTGTTCTTCAACATGGAAATGCAGTGTTTTGTTACAACAGTGTCATCTTCGTCTGATATTTCCCCGAAACATGCGAGGGATTGTATGGTGAAGTTGATGAGGAACTCTTCATTTAATGCAGAGGTATCATCATACCCGGGCAACTTGGCGGGTAAGGTGAGATGGTTAAAGAGGTATTCGAGTTGCTCGTCTGTGCAGAACATTGCTTGCGCTGGATTTTGGTGAGATGTGTCCATTTTTAGGCCAGGATGAATGTTGTACAAATGCTGTGAAAAGATTACTCAGGTGAAGAAATGACATGGGATGCGGGACACTTTATAGAGTGATAGAAAAGGCTTAAATCTCTTGCGAACGTTAAAAATCACAATATTGAAAGCTTATCTGCTACGTAAATTGCTGTTTCAAGTTTTGATTTAGCAAGGTTTTCTACCCAGGTCTTGATACAGGCTCGTTAAAGAGAAAGCTTTCATTTGTGCAGAATAAGCTTTCACACTGAAACATTGGCCATCAACATAGCAAACAAAAAGACGGATATAAAGTGTCAAAGCGGATTCAAAGATCAATTGCGTATAGAGCAAGTGTAACAGATCTTCTCACCTATAGCTGTGACGCACTTGGTCTCCTTCATTGACTACACCTACCCTAGGTCCATCAACATCGTGTCTGAGAGATAGGTCGCGGTGATAAAACCTACTAATAATGAGAAACTAGTAAGTGCAAACTAAAGTATGTTCAATTCCATATCTAGAGATCTATTATTTATGCTGTTTAAACATTAGGCAGTGCTGTTATCGCCCTTTCTTCTCACGGCCAGATCTTCTCATGACCCCATATCCAAGTTTCAAGATAGAGTTTAGCGCAAGGTGTCAGAATCATGGTGCCTGGCGCCGATCTCCCGCGTGTCAGCCTGGTTCCATCTCTCCCTGAAACCGTTTGCATTTGGGTCTGCTCGTGGGGGCACAGCACATACCATCCATCAGCTCAGCTGATGGTCTCAGTATTTCTCAGCACGGCACGTCTCTCCTTGGACTTCGCCAAAGGAACACGGCCTCACGTGAAGGTTTCTGACCAAAATCAGCAGAAAAGCACGTGCAAATCTCCTCAGAACTCACAACTGCCAGCTGTCTCAGGCCCGGGGATATCTTCCGCCCGCCTACGTCACATCAGGATAATTGCAGCGATGCGTGGCATATTGAATGCCAATAAATTAGGCTACAGAATAAATTTGATAGGCATCAGGATACACAACAGGCTGCAAGAGGCACCCAATTACGCGTCTCAATTTCATGATATCCCTTTTCATTTCGGTTACATTGATTCGCTTTGGACAGGGATGCACTGTGAGGCCCGGATGCAGCGGGGCCTCACATCATTTCAAGGTGGTTTGATGTATCAGCTCAGCTCAGCATGCCATGCGATTAAAAGGGTTCCTTGACCGCTTAACCTCGTGTTTATCTTTCCATCCTCCTCTCCTCTCTCTTATCTTGTTTATCCTGCGCCTTTCTGCAGATAAGAGTCATTGACCATGGCGTTGAAGCAGAATGGAGGCGCTCATTTGAGTAGCGATATTGACTTTATTCCGACACCCAAAGCGCCCGCTGACGTACTCTCTACTGGCAAGAATCCGGGGGTTCCTTTGACCAACGCAAGTCTCGTCGCATCGAATCGCACAGTGTCATGTCTACTAATTGATCAATAGTCTCCCGCTATTAAAAACGCTCCCCTTCCCGCCGACGGCCCCGGATACGAACAATGGTCCAACACCTTCCTCGGCATCGCTCTCTGCGGAGTTCCCCAATGGCTCTCATGGAAACTCGGCGGGGGTCTCAAAACTGCCCTTTTCCTCGCCATTTTCACCACTGTCCCTGTTCTAATTGTCATTTGGACATTCATGTCACGATTGAGTCCACGAATTAACGATAAGGTCCGTTTACCCGGCCGACCGATCGAGTTCTACCTTACCTTCAAAACCGACCAACTTCGCGCACGATATACAGGCCGCCATAAAATCCCCATGAATAAATTCTTTGAGTTTTATTTCACTGGCCAAGTTGATCTCAATGCTGACGCCCTCGAAACGTTTGAGTACCGACATGATTGGGCTACGTTTAATTTCACCAGCGAGACATTCAATTATCTTTTATTCAATTTCTTTCCCGATGTTATTTTTCATTTGCGATCGCAAGATGAAGAGCAAGTTCGTACCAATTAAGACAGCGGAAATGATCATTACGCTTGGTTTCTCGGCCCACGAATGATCTACACCTCTGGCATAATTTCAGACCCCACGCGCGAAGAAACACTCGAAGAAATGCAAGACAACAAACTCGCCATCGTCTGTGAAAAAATCAACATCAAGCCCGGCGACCGAGTTCTCGACATTGGCTGCGGATGGGGCACGTTAGCGAAATTCGCGAGCTTGAACTACGGTGCAAACGTCACGGGCGTAACGCTCGCAAGAAATCAGGTTGAGTGGGGAAACGATGGGTTGAGAAAAGCGGGAGTGAGTGAGGAGCAGAGTAGGCTTTTGTGTTGTGATTATCGTGATATTCCGGAGCAGAAGTTTGACAAGATCACGCAGCTTGAGATGGCGGAGCATGTTGGTGTCAGGCGGTTGACGGGTTTTTTCGACAGTGTTATGAAATGTTAGAGGATGATGGGGCGATGTATGTTCAGCTGTCGGGGTTGCGAAAGGCGTGGCAGTATGAGGATTTTATTTGGGGGTTGTTCTTGAATAAGTATATCTTCCCCGGCGCTGATGCATCGACGCCGTTGTCTTTCTACGTTGGCTGTCTCGAAAGCGCTGGTTTTGAAGTCAAGAGGTAAGCTTTTTATCCGAAACTCTTCGAGGCGTTTCCTAACCTGCTTCAGTGTCGACACAGTTGGCGTTCATTACTCCGGCACACTTTGGCGATGGTACAGAAACTGGCTTGGAAATGCCGAAAAGGTCAAAGCCAAGTATGGCGTGCGGTGGTTCCGCGTAAGTCTTCCCGATTACCATACAATTCGCGACAACATAGCTAATTTGAGTAGATCTGGGAGATCTTTCTGGCTTATTCCACCATCGCATCCCGCCAAGGTTCCGCTACTTGCTTCCAGATCGTGGTTGTCAAGAACCTCAACTCGACGCAGCGAATCAATGGTGTTTACTCTCAGTATGGTCTGCATGGTGCTCTTGAGGCGGCTCGGGCTGCGGGGAAGGCTGTTTTGCCCAAGTGATGGGGCTGGATTGGGGGATGTGAACATCGGTGGCATGAACTCACGTCTAGGTTGAGTTTCAACTGGTAGCTGGGGTGAAGCTTATGTGGCCGGCAATTGTGGTGTAACTTTACGTCTGTTAAATTTGGTATTGCTCGGTGCCAGCCGATGGAAGACTGTGTAGCTGGAAATTCTGCGTCTTGATTTTATAAAGTTGAATTAGATGCTTTGTGGCGATACAATACTGATGAGAATACTTTGCAAAACTGACGAGAAAGATTCAACAAAGGTCATAAGGCATTAGTTGATAGCGGCATACAGACCAATAACTCCTCCAGCCCCAATAAGAACAGCCCTCACAAGGTTTAGCCATCGAAACCTCTCCAGCAACTCTCGAACCTTCTCATCGTCTTCTACCGTGGACTTCCTCTCCGTCTGTTCCAGAGGACCACTCAGATCCGTAAACTCAAACCCTTCACCAGTTCCTTTAACAGATTCCCAAGCACTTCTATCGATCGACGCATCATGCTCGGCGGCTTTCTCACTTCTAGCTCCACCAAGTTTGTTATTCTCTTTAATAAGCGCGAAGTTTGTCGGAATCATGAGTTGAGTAAACGGTGCGATGCTAAATGCCAGTGCTGCGGCGGTTAGAAATATGTTGGCTTTGGAAGTGTTCGTTGCGAAAGCGAAGAGGGAACCAGAGCTCAGCAGATTGCTAGAGGATGCAGAGAAGATAAAGCCGGCAGTTGAGAGGAGTGAGGCTGATGGGAACACGTGGGAGCCACGGCTGAAAAGCCATCGGATGGAGGGGAGAGACCGAGACGCAGGTTGGGATTGAAGCTCCGGGACGTCGAAGAATGTCAAGGTCGCGATGCCGCCTGATGCCATTAAGGCAGTGGAGATTGAGATGATTTCGACTGTAGACATCTTTGCTTTTCAGAAAAACTAAGAGTTTATGAAATCATAATTAATATCAAGGAATTGGCATGGATTCTTTTTGAAGGGTTCGGATTTATATCCATCATTGCTTGAATGTTGGATGACGTAATGAATCTTTGACATGACGCTTGTTGGTATTTGTCGGCCTTTGACAAGTTTCCGTAGCCCGCGATAATTCTCCGTTCTCATCAATAGCTCATGACAAAGTCTACTTCAGAAAGCACTTCACCTCATTAGAACTTGACTAGTACTTTCTACCGGCACGCCTGTCCATCGCCACCACCAATAGGACACCGTCATAGATCGACCTTGACAGCAATCATATGCTGTGAATAAAACCCAGTAACAAACAACCAACCCTTCTTCTTACCCCCTTCAAGCTTTGGGTCAATACCGATCAACACAGCTGTAGCCGCTGACCTCAATCTGGTTCCATCATCCTCAAACAGAAGCTTCTTCGCCCACTGGCCATTCTTTGGCTGTGCGAGCCATACCATTACTGGTTCAGTAGCAGTGTCAACGCCAATGTTCTTTGCAAGTTCGCAGGCTTTTGAAAGGCCGGCGGAGACATAACCACTGCTGTCGTTGTCTCCATCGGCGAATGAGTCGGTGTAGTAGAAGGGGTTGTCGACTGCGGCGTCGAATGGGATGGTTTCTTGGACTTGAATGGTATGGTCGGGTTTGATGGTGGATATGTGGATATCTCCGCTGGCTGCACTCCCGATGGCGATTTCGTTGGGAGTTCTTCCGCGGCCGAGGCCATTGTTGTTGTGTAGTCCAGTCAGAGCAACGGAAGCCTTGATTCCAGCTGTGGAGCTCTTGGAGTTGATATCGGTGACTTCAACATAGATCGTGTTGGACCATTTTGCGCCATAGTATATATCCTCGACTTGTCGCATAAGACCCTCGCGATAGTAATGATCGTTCGTGACGTAAAACCTTGTCGGAGACAGAGCAACAATATCATTTGGAGTGCGGATCAAAGCATGACTGATCGATCGAACATACTTAACAGTTGAAGATCCAATGCGATGATGGAAAATCTCAATCTGAGAAGCAGCCTTGTTTCCGTCAAACTCATCCTTCTTCCCATCAACGATATGCTGCAGATAATCAGGATTGGGGACATGATTAACAGCAAAAATATAAACCCCATCCTTCTCCTTAGGATCAGCGATAACATCAATACCATGCGTAACAAACGGCCCCTCAAACCCCTCAAATTCCAATCTTTTCGATTTAAACGTCTTGGGGTCTATGACGTGGATAGACCCACGCGACTTGCTAGCCGTGAGGGGGTCGTGGAGAACGCCCAGACCAGGAAACCACGAAAAGCGCGGGGCGTAGGAATCTTCACATGCTGTGTAGAGCAGACCGGAGTGAAGATGCACGTCTTCGCAGACAATTGTGTCGTCAATGGTTATGAAGTCTTCATTGTTGACAATGGTGGATGCTGGGGTGCGGAAGAAGCCGAGAACGGTTGTGAAGCGATTAATTGGGCGGGCGAGAAAGACACCTAGACCAATTGTGAGGGCTGATAATACCAAGGCCTTTGGACCGACTGCAGAAGACTTTGACGGTGGCATTTTCGCTAAGGTTGAGAATTTGCTGATGTTGAAAGAAGGGAGGATTTGGGGTTCTCATAACGGCGATCTTCATGATAAATGAGGGGGACGTGGAAACAGCTAGACGATTTGCCGAGGTCCGAATTTGAGGCTAGGTCGTCAACTGAAAATCAAGACATATCTGATTTAGGCATGTAAAGGCATGGCGATTGGTATTGATGATCCGATATACGAAGGATTGGAGTTAGCAATGCATATAAGTTGATAATGAATCCTACAGGTGGAGTCAAAAATGTATATACGCTGACATTAATGTATAAAAGCTGACATTGAATCCTGGACAGGGATTCGTGAAACAACAATAGGAAGCCGCAAGATTTAGTGATACAACCCATTTGTGTATGAGTGGGTATTGAGAATAGTAAAATTTGCAGCTTAGAGTTTTAGAAGACATAGACATATAGCGGAAAAGCGAATCCATAGTTGTTAGCTTCTAGATGCTTTCGAGCTGACTGATATTGTCAGATTTGGCTTTACTATTGCGGCGCAGTGGCAACCCCGTTTACCCTACAATCTCCAGTGGGGAGAAATAACAGAGCATTTGGTGTCGGGAATATTTATTGGAAATGATTGCTTCTATGGGGGAAAGATTGACCTGGATGCAGAAGCGAGAGAGCTAGATATAGAAACCTACATATTTAGGTTTCCTAGTTTATATTCTAATAATATTTCGGGAACAGAAAAGCGAGTTTAAAAAGGCATATATTGAAGATAGACGAGGATCTGGAATGTTCGAAGCATTGACGTATGGTACCAATTATCATTAAGTTTTGTTGGCTGTTGTGCCGTCTATGGGAAAGTGCTCACATCTACTTGTATCTACTTGCCTCGATACCTTCGACATACCCTAGCGGTTCAGGTCCTCGGTGTTTCACGACATCCTATTTGCCAAATCGCAAGACGAAAAGTCACAATTCCCATAGACGCTTGCCGTCAAAGAAATACCAGTAAAGGTCTCAACTTGATCGACAGTACAACGAGAAAAGGGTCATTAGAATCAAAAACCAGTTCACAGCCTCCCTTAAGAGCAGTGAACAACTCCATCACTGTGAGTGTGACACTCCTTGGGCGCCTCCTTGGTAGCACTAGGCTTAGCCGAATCCGCCTTGGTAGGAGTCTCCTTCTCCTCCGCCTCACCAGAGCATCCCTTACCGGGAGCAGCAATGTCGTAAGCGTAAACGTCAATGGCGAAGTACTGGAGAGCGTCGCTGTCGATAACGCTCTTGGATGGGTCGGTCTTGGCGAGTTCGAGAGCTTCGGCGTAGTCCTCGGCAAAGTGGTCGACGATACCCTCGCTGATGGTAGGGACGTGGAGGACGCGGTGCAGGAGATCAGTGGCCCAGAAGGTGTTGAGCTTGGATTGGGAGACGGTGTAGCCAAGACCGCAGACGGAGTCGAGGCTGCGACGGATCTCGAAGGAGAGAGGACAGATGACGGTTTCGGTGGTGGCGTTGTCACCTCGCCAGTGGCCAGCCCATTCTACAATTGTCAGTTACATGTTGATGTTCAGGATATGGTTAAAACTTACGGTCCTGGGTAGCGCAGTTCTTGTCAGGGTCATCGCAACGGAACAGCATACCCGCCTTATTGGCGTTGATAACACGATCATACCAACCAATAGGCGTAGCAGTCGATCCATTACCGAAATACTTCTGCTTAAACTCAGACTCATTTCCCCATCGGAGGAGATGATCCTTCGCGTGCTGAGCAAGCTGAACAGTCTCATCCAGAGCATTAACCAGCTGACGACGAAGCGTCGCGTTGCAAGACTGATGGATGGGATAGTCCTTAGCCCAGCCCTCAGACCAGTCGTAAACGCTGTTGGTGGCGGTAGTCTGGGGAACAGACTTTGTCTGGCTGGCCTCCTCGCGACCGAGTATGGGAGTGGCGGTGGCTGCTCCGATGAGGAGGATTGCGACGGTGGACTTGAACATCATCTTGACGGTTGATTGAAAGATGGAAAGATGTAGCTCTTGGATTGGCGGTTGATGAGGCTGAGAGGCTAAGGAAACAAGTGTTCATGCAGGAGGTTTTGGATGGTATTTATACAGCTCTCCAGCGGGCCATCGTAGCATCCAGGGGCCCAGATTCTGGGAGTAGCCAGCCACTTGCTGCTGAAAATCTTTCAGACCCTTGGTTCTTTCGTGGGGGCTCTGACAAGGTTTGACCGTTCAACCGGTCGATGTATTAGCAAACAGACATCAACAAGAGATTTTCCAGTGGCGTCATATCTCAACATCCAACAAATCACAAGCTGGCAGTATCTGTTAGGCTCACTGCTAGCCTTGGTGTTTTCTGTCATGTCATGTCTATCAGGGTTCTTGTTCCCACTGCGCGGTAACTATCAAGGTATCTTGGCACTAAGAGGTAGTGGATCTGGTCCCAACGCTTATTCTCAATTAAGGTAAATAATATGCTTAACCCGCCGTTGCAACCTTGTTGGTCAGCTATGCTTAAATCTCTGCGCATTTTATCCTTCTTGCGTGGAGGTATTCCTCTACGGGATATTCGATAATTTGTCTAATGGCGCGTGATCGGTGAGTTTGTTTGCATGCATGATGAGGCATTTAACAAAGGCCCGGGTCGCGATCCCCGATGAGTTCCTGCATGATTACAGGTCCTTTTGTGATTTTATACGCTGCTGCCACTCGATTCACAGCTTTTAACCAGTTGGGCTGGTCTGGTACTCGGCATCTTGGCAAGCGGCCCACTAGACTATTGGCTAGACCTTGAACGTTTCCAGATCCCCAAAAGGGTACGCACCAACGCTGGACTTCTTCCGCGTTAAGAAGATAGCCTGGGCAAATACTGGACAAATACTGGACGACTAAAGATGATAAAGCCTTGTTTGACAAATAGCCGGATGGTTAGGCGAAGATGGCTCGCTTCTCGCTTAGTTCAGGGGAACAAATATAGTGACTCTTCAATTGGCATTGGCATTAGGTCTTAATCAAATAACAAGTCATTTGTTTCAACATTGACTCATCATGCATTTGATTAAAAGAAATTATCGATGTTCTCGTTGAAGTTCATTCATTGATTACGTGGGTCTTGCGCACAGGCCGTGGTTGGCTGGCTTCCCCGCCAATTCGAGCCAGCCGAACCAATTGGTATCTCCAATTGCCTCACAAATATCATCCATCCAAAGGCCTCTCTTTCCATATAAACAAAGTAACAATAGACATTTCATGATAGAACCTGCTCTTAAGAGTATGCATGCTCTTGTAGATAAAATAAATACGCAATTCTTCAACTATGCATACTATCCCATTTCCCTCGCTGGTCTCTATGCCTTTTCCAAATCGCTAGGCCTAGCCCATAATCCCTCAGGCTCAGCACCTTTCGCAACTCTCAACAACTTCCTCTTCTCCCTCTGCTCATTATACGTATCCAACCACTCCTTCGAATGCCCAACCAAAGGTTCAATCTCATCACTAACAAGACTAGAATTTGCCCAGTCCAGTAAATCCCTCACATACTCAATCTCTTCACCGTCGCCCGCCAAACTATGAAACTTGCGTCCGCGACCCTTGCTAGCAACGCGCTCATCGTATTCCTGTCTCAAAGACTCCCGAGTGGGTAGTGAAGTCTTACCAGTGAGTACACGAGCGAGAACTTGAGCTTGGAAGTCAAAGAGGGAGAAAGTTGCGGTGTAGTAAGGTACGCCGATGAATGAGAGCGATGGATCTTCGGTGTAGAATATGTCTTTGTGCAGGTTATGCACCATATTTCCCTCAGACGTTATGAGAATATCTCGCGTTGCGTTGTCGACGGTTATATCATCGCGGTGATATTGTGCCAGGAAGGGATATGATGTTAGATAACCCGTCGCCAAAACAACTGCATCAACATCGTCAAGAACCTTTCCATTGCTCAAGAGAACATGGCTCTTAACCCTTCCAAATGTCTCGTCCTTCTTCAGCACAAACTTCTCAATCCCTCCAACATGCTCAACACTTCCAGGAAACATCGAAGGCGGCAAATCGAAATCACCGCCTCTAGTACTCTGAATTACCCTCTTCGCCGTCTCACTCGTCTCACGGCAAACATCATATGCCGAAGCTCCTCCACCAACAACCAACACCGTCTTTCCTTCAAACTGCTCAGGCTGACGATACTGCTTTGTATGTATAACATCATCGCCAAAGTGAGATTTCCATTCAGCGAGACCAGGAGTATTCGGAATGCGGGGCAAGTTATAATGACCAGTAGCCACCACGACAGCATCAAATTTCCAGTTCCGCTCAATAATTCTCGGTTCGCCTTCGCCTTTGAGCAGAGTTATCGTGCGGAGATCCCAATGGCTTTCATCGTCGCTCTTTTTGACGTCTTCAACGCGAGTATGAAAGACTGTTGCATCATCGACGCCGAATTCCTTGCTTAGGCTTTGAAGGTAACTCTGAATTGTTTCATGACCGGTTATATCCTCTGTTCCTTCTGGCCATGGACCAAGATTGCTGTAGAGAAGACTTGTAGGGACGTTGTTCCGAAGACCGAAGTATGCGGGGCCCGGAGGTGAGAATGCAACGTCAAGGGCGTTACGGTCTTTCGTCTCCAGAGGATGAGCACTGCTTGCTTTGGAAGTATTTCGACTTGAAAACTGCCCTGGGAGTGAAGTCACATAATCGCCAGTAGAGGGCTTCTCGCTTGGGTAATCGGTTGTCGGTGCGCGGGGATCATAGTGCCATACTCCAGAAGTGACGCCACATCGTTCGAATACAGTGACATCAGCACCTTCTTTTAGAAGATAAGCTGCTGCATAGATTCCACTGACACCGGCGCCAATTACAGCGACTCTGATCTCGGGGCCGAACTTGGTGGACTCTTCGGGTGAAGGTGATCGGTCACCATTGAGGAAAGGACTCATAGTGACTGTATCAATTATCTACAACTCAGATTGAAATCAGTAGTATATCAAGTTTGAAGAAGTATTAACAGATCAATCGAAAGAATATATTTACGAGGTGATGGGCTAATAATATAAAACCCCTCAACACTAACGGGTCAACATGGTTTTGTCCGCAATACCCATCAAGTCTTACGATTATAGATATGCCTCGTCCGTCTTTAACTCTCTTATCTCCGTTTCCTCGGGACACCTAATCTCTCTGCCCTATTGTGTGCGATTCCTGGCAGTTGAGAGGTCGATAAGCCTCCAGTATGGAACCGTTGAGCACGCCATATCGCGAATTATGTCACAAAGGGTATAGCCCAACACTGTAACCTTTGACGTCAGGCCAAGAGCGTATTGTGCAATTAAAAGTCAATGGAAGCTTATTAGTTGCAGCTTGATTGATAAGGCCTGATTTAATAAGTTAAGACCGAAAGGTTGGCGCACGACACGTTTCAGCCCTCTCGGTGGAGAGTCTCTGCCTGTTGATCTTCCTGAATCAAGCTCACGATGACCCATGAACATTTGTCGCCTCGTGCCATAATTTCATAGCCAAAGATTTATACTGCCAGTGAATATATCATTCATTGGTCACCAGCAAAAGAAGAGGTTGTTTTTCCCAACAGCGTGGTTCACCTGTCAGTCGCGTGTGTACTCCATGTTCCGAGATGAACTTGCAGACTGGAATGCCGCGCTTATAACATGACACATTTAACAACTACGTCAAGAAGTATTTAAACATAAGCTTCTATTACATGATATGCATATTGGGCTCGTCATGAGTGTTATCATGGAAGCCATGCAATTACTTCCGTCGCGTAAACTGCCGATGACAAGGTTACTCGACTACTTGACTAAGGCTGAATTGCGTATAGTGCATGTGGTGCTGCCACTTCCATTGGCCAATTCCCCAAGCTTCAAAGTCAACGATGCCAAACGAGTAAAGTCACTGAAGCAAAGTCAAAAGGTGTAATCCGCAATGTCCTTGGTTTAAGTATTATCCACTATGAAGTAAAGTATATAAGGAGTGTAAAGATGATGTCCAGCGAAGTAAACTTGCTATGTCCAAGCCAAAACCAATCTCATATGATCATCAAAGCCTCTTCAAGGCTGTCCTCCACCATGAGCTAACCCCTGAGTCTCCTCCAAACCAACACATTTTAGTAGTGTCCACCATAGCCGCCCTTCTTGCAGACGCCCTTGTGCTGGTCGTAGTAGTAGCCCTTCTTGCAGCTGCAAGTCTTGGACTTCTTGTCAAACACCTGGTCGTGCTTCTTGCAGACGCAGCCGCCGTACTTGTACTCAGCGTCCTTGCCGCAGTCGTAGGCGCACTTGTGTCCGTCCCAGCTCAGATCCTTGGGACACTTGCAAGACTTGCTCCAGCGGTCATAGTACTGGCCCTTGGGGCAGACACACTTACCGTGCTCGTATTTCTGGCCTCGAGGGCACTGGGGAATACACTTGCCGTACTCGAACTTGAAGCCGTCCTTGCAGACACACTTGCCGTACTTCTCAACTTGGTTGTCGGGGC
Organism: Fusarium hostae; assembly: GCA_002234235.1. Taxonomy (NCBI): domain Eukaryota; kingdom Fungi; phylum Ascomycota; class Sordariomycetes; order Hypocreales; family Nectriaceae; genus Fusarium; species Fusarium hostae. The sequence continues at coordinate 84,900 of NJCR01000261.1, forward strand.
AGACACACTTGCCGTACTCAAAGATCTTGCCCTTGGGGCAGACGCACTTCCACTGGTGCTTGTCGAAGTACTGGCCGTGGGAACACTTGGGAATACACTTGCCGTACTTCCACTCAGTTCCCTTGCGGCACTCACACTGGTGGGAGTGATGGTTATAGGTCTGACCCTTAGGACAATCCTTGATGCACTTTCCGTACTTCCACTCAGTTCCCTTGGGGCATTCGCACTTGTGAGACCACTTGTTGTACTCCTGTCCCTTGGGGCAGACGGGCACGCACTGGCCATACTTCCACTCAGTGCCCTTGTTGCATTCGCACTTGTCCTTGTGATGGTTGTAGTATTGTCCCTTGGGGCAGTCCTTGATGCACTTTCCGTACTTCCAAGAGGTTCCCTTGGGGCATTCGCACTTGTGAGACCACTTGTTGTACTCCTGTCCCTTGGGGCAGTCCTTTACGCATTTGCCGTACTTCCAAGATGTACCCTTGGGGCAAACACACTTGCCCTCGTCCTTATCGTAGGATTGGCCGTAGGGACACTTGGGGATACATTTGCCATACTTGTACTCAGTGCCCTTGGGGCAGACGCACTTGTGTTGATCCTTGTCGTAAGACTGACCATAAGGACACTTGGGGATGCACTTTCCATACTTCCACTCAGTGCCGGAGGGACACTCGCACTTCTTGGTGTGAGGGTTGTAGGTCTGAGGCTTGTGGCAAGAGGGCTTGTTAGGCACGCATTTGCCGTACTCCCAGGTTGTACCCTTGGGGCAGACGCACTTCTTGCCGTCCCAGGTGAATTGCTTGTCGTTGCAGACGCACTTGCCGTAGACTTCCTTGGCGTTATGGCCACAGTCCGAGCGCTGCTCAAGAGCGTCGTAGTCATCCCGAGCCTCAAGACCGAAGTCGTTGTCGGCATCGGGGAGAGCCTTGACCGAAACGGCCAGGGCGAAAAGATTGATGAGGAGGTACTTGATATGCATAATAGGCAACTGCAGGCCTTTCAGCAACGAAAGTGGTTTGAGGTAAAAACGAAAGAAGGGGATCGAGTGAAGGAGGAGCTCAGTCGAGTTGAGAGACCAGTGCCTTTCTTGACTTGAGAGTGAAGAGACAGAAACAAATTGGGGCAGGATATCATGAGGTTTAAATAGGAGATGCCTGGCTGTGGAGGGAATACGAGATCTTGATGGTTAGGTCCCCATCCTTGGCCAAGATTGATCCCAGCATCCAGATAGGAAGTCAGCTCATGCTACTTTGGGAAGCATGATGCTCCAAGGCAATAGTTCCAAAGCTAAATTCTCTCTTAAACCGGATCATCCTCTCGCAGTGTGGCATGCATGCCAGAGCCAGCCTCAACTGTGGATGCCAGCTGTCGGACTCCAGGGGGGTTGCATATACCACGCCCAAGGACCAGGGAAGACACAGCAGTACAGGGGGACGAGAAGGTTGGGCTGGGGACAAACCATCACGGGCACGAGGCAGAACGGGACATAGATCAGGCCCAACATTATGCTTACTTGTTGCAACGTGAAGGTAGAACCGGCTCTAGACCGGACAAGATTTGATAGCGATAACTCAATTCAAGTTAGTGTTTTGTCCCGTGATTTCTAATTTTATGTCCCGTCTGCGTTTCTTGGGACGGTAGACCAGGCTTCAGTGACATGCTGGATAATCTCCGTGGTTCGACGGTCAGCTGAATCCATTTCACAGCGGAGAGCGACGAGCCGATGGGTGCATGTTCTGGTGTTCCCATAGATAGTAGCACAGCATAATGTGAGTGTAACGATTTAGTAATGACAGCTGTGACGCACAAGGCGTTTTTCACGCCCGGCGGATGCGCTGGCTGCAGGTGGAAGCATCACACCGATTGAGGAATACGAGGTTTAATGCAGTCTTGCAGTTGCAGATGGTGTTGAAGCTGCAACATCTCGTTGGAGGAGAGGCTCATTCCCCGCGCCAGAAAACACAGCAGAAGCTAAACAGTGACCGTAAGGCTGGCTAATGCAGGTTGAATGGGTTATTCCTGGTCTCACACACGGACAACTCACCAGGGGAAAAGGAAAGGAACACGACCACGACGTGAGACAAGGATTTACCCCCTGTCAGGGCCTGGATGTCTCGGAACCTCGATCTAGGACTATTTTTCCCGCATTTTGCCAACGAGCTGAGTCCAGGCACAAGCGTATGCGCGCGGAGGTACATAGATCCGTAACTCATCAATTGGCCAAGTGGAAAACCCGATCTTGTAAATACGAGGCCCGGAAAAGGGGGCATTCACATACGAAGAGTGCATTGATTGGTAGACAGAGCAGCCACGCACGGGTGAAACAGAATAGCAGCTGTTGGTAAATATAGCCAAGCTGCAGCCACAGAGAAATCATGTCATTGCTTTTTTGACATGCCGCGAGGGGTTGGCACCAGTCAGAGAGGGGGAAGAAGCATGCAGCCACATTCTTGGGAATTGGGTGGTCCACCTAAAGAGGGGAAATGATAGCGACCGACCGTTCCGTCTCCGACAACCGATGGAGGGCGAGAGAAGCTTGTACTGATTCAATAGACACCACAAGATGCTGGAAACAACTAGATATGGCGATATGCAAGGGATGTTTGTTCTGCTCTGTCCATCTTTCACTCAGACCTTGAGAAGATCACTGGTCTCGTTTCGTTTCGTTTCGTTTCGTTTCGTTTCATCGACCCCGCCCGAGGATCCGATGCAAGAAGGAAAAGAAAAACATCGTGTCGCTTCAATAGTGGACGCCAGCTCATGCGAATTACAGTTCAAGTCCTTGACAGGGGACCCTTGTTCTCCAAAAGCTTAGAGCCGTAAGCTCGATCGCGGGGGCAGTCTTGGCCTGATGTTAGCTCGCTGTTGATCATGATTTCAAGACTGCGAATCACGTATCCTATTGGCTACGCTTGTGCAGACACGCGAAATCTATTCTTGCCAATGTGCATAACTCCTTAACTAATACTTTCCCGGTTAGAACCGTTGCGATCTAGCTCTCATCGATTTTTCTCTCGGGTATTTTTAACTTCGGTAGTCTCAGTTCACTTTCTTACCATGACGGCGATGTCTTACTCCTTTTAGCATCAATTACACTCACGATGGACATGCCAAGCTTGGTGTGAGCAGATATCAATGAATAATCGTGACGTTTCAGGCCGCTGTGGGAAACAAACCTGGTTCAGGTTGCATTTTCAATCGCTACAGCTAAGCTTGGCTGGCAAGTCTCACCTGCAGCTCTAGCATCAGGAGAGAAAAGCTCATGGTTATCACGGCACGAGTAATAGAGTTTTCCCCCGCTTATTTGCGGGGTCTACTCCCCAATAAGCCCGTTGTGACGATCCAGGGCGCCATGACTTTCAATTGGTCCCTCAGAACACGAGAGGCTGGCCCCCGATTACTTGCCTCTTTTCCCTGTGATTCGTTTTGGGGGAGTTGATGATATTCGGTAACTTTATTAACGCCTGCAGAAAATAGTCGTTTTGCCACAACTGCAGAATCCTTGGCTGTACAGGTCAGCTGATGACTGCCACTGTGAGTTGTTTTTTTTACGGCTGAATAGCTGGAGCTGTAATCCATGTAGAGCTCAAAGGATGATGCATGTTTCTTTTGGGTCCGAGCGAGCCTTGTTTGCTGTAGTGTTTATCATTAACATCTTGGCAATTGATTTTTCAGCTCAATGTTGCTTTTTTCACATGGCGTTTTCTTTTGACACGGCACTATCAGATCATTAACTGGCAGATACGTCGTGTAACTGTTTACCCACCGTCATCCATGATAGGTCAAACAGAGCTATAGGAGTAATCACCTAAGTCCATGCTTTCAGACAACACCTGATCTGCAGTCAGACTTTCTCAACATATTGCCTGAAATCGACACGACTTACGTGCAGTAAGCATCTTACAGCATTGTCCAATGACTGTGTTGTCTTAACGTAAGCCCATCGTCCATGTTGAGCTACTCCTCCAACAAATTATATTCATGCCGTCATTATACCCCCGACATCCGATGCATACAGCACAGCATGCCATTAGTAGATGTATTTTTCACCGTCCTTCTGCATGCTGACCCAAGTCTTACAGCATTGGTAGCTGAGAAAAGCCACCAGAGTGCGGATTCACCGGAAGTGTTGTGTGACATCGGGTAAGCAAGCCTTCAATACTCTATTCTGTCGGGCCTCAGCGTCATTGACTTGAGGCTGGAGAATTAGGGTATCGAGCTATGCCCCGAGATTCTGTCCAGCAGATTCAGTTGAGAGCCTTGCGGGTTAAAGTTTGGCGATACGAGGCTCGGAGTTTACCCTATGTATGGATTTTCCTTGAACGATAACTCTTCGCCAAGGTGGACTTCGTATAATGTTCGTGATCATGACGCCCAGGTAACACTGAATGAATACGGCAGTTGACACGAAATTCATCTACCGTCTGTAACATTTTTCGACGGTGTAAAACGCGGACAATTGATTGAAATTCGTGCCTTGCATGCTGGTTGCAACACGCCCAAAAGAAGTCGGCCACCAATTGAGCTCTTCACCAGTCGTAAACAATGCACTTCATCCCAAGCTGCTCCTCAGATGTGCTTTTTGTAACTCAATTGAGACGTCGTCGCTTTACGCACTGATCAGCATTCCAGTAGAAGCGCGTTCCTGGTCCCTATGACTAGCGCAATTGCGCCTCAGATAAAATCCGCCACGGCGCCGACCCTCTAGCCACTGCTCGCTGTCTTTCAATAAGACGCGGTGGCGTTTGGGTATCTAACTTTTAACGGTTCCCGCATTCCAGTCGTCCCGGCTAACGGGTCAACAGTATGCCATTTGGAAATACGAGACCGAATTGAGGAGGTAATTGCCGTATGGAGATGAATTAAACATTTCCTTAGTAACAGTTGACTTTTATGGATGTCTTGTGACTATATATAGTCTTAGAGTTTAATTCATGAGAGTTTGCGGAAAGGTATTTGCCATTGGACAGGTCACGATGGAGGTTTGTGGGCGGAGATGGCTTCTTTTGCGTCTTCTCCGCTTGCTGACGGGACTTATCACAAGTCAGCCAAACTCGTGCTCTTGGCCAGCTTTGACTTGGAAAATTCTTCTGGGCTCTCATTTGTTCAAGCCGGATGGATTACAATTGCCCTCTGCATTATGCATTCGGTGGATAATGTCTGACTTCGTGACTGAAGCCCTCTAAGAGCATGTCCAAGCAGCTTTAACCTCGTGGCTAGCTTTTTCTACCAACGTTCCCGCCCGCTGGTTAGTTAATAAACGTACTGGATGTAAATACGTTAGCTTCTTGTGCTATTGATCTGCAGCAAGGCAGTTTCCTTCGACCCCAACGTCTCTTTCTTGTACCCAAAGCTCCCAGCGTTGATACTCTGATACAGCCATCATACAAATGTCTTGTGACGATGCCACGAACTATCTATATGGATTATTTATAGTTTATCCTCGTTTTAGGATTCATTATTATAAATATCTATTCATACTGCCTGTCATCATTCTTAAACAGTCCGGAATGCGGCACATATCCATTTCCCCAGTAACTTCAATAACATGCACGCCACTCATATCTGCAAGATCTAAGTGGACCGCATCGTATTCTCCGAGTCTGCGCCTCATCTATAGGGTGACAGCTATGTAAGTTGGTGTCATATATACACATACCGAGGGCGTAGAGACAGAAGACAGGCTGCCTCCTAATGCATGTATGATTTGCAGTCTGTAAAGGTTGTTTTTTGCTTTTTCAAGCTGTAACGGATGTTACGACTGACAGGTAGCCTTTAAGAAGTCTTCGAGAAATCTCCGACATGTTATAGTAAGACGGACAAGGCGCATGAGACTATCGACACTATGAAGTAACTTCTCAGTGCCGCCAGAACTTTATATGCCCCTTCAGAGTTTTATGGCTATACTTTCGAAAACAATTCAGATACCCATTCGTATTTGGTAGAATATGGAGTCTTGATGTCTATTGATAACGGCGCAACATCAAGATCAGTTCTTATCTCTGATAATATGCTGTGATACCCCACGCCATATCCTCGCATATGTACTGATAGTCCTACCAAAAAGTAAGCTTAATTGGACCATCTCACCTTGCGACATTCATCCATCGATGGCGCCATCTGAAGTACTGTGACAGATGCATTGGATGCGCGTCAAGGATGGAGTGCACCCGTTGTCAATAGTCGGATCTTGCATATGCAGTAGCTTTCGATCTCTGCACAAGGCACGTTTGTTCGAGAAGATTTCGATGCTTCAATAGTTTAGAGATTTACATGCATGGACTGCAGCCTTGCTGCGATGTTACTGCGTTGAAGGATGCAGAGGGGCGTTGATGGCGACATTTGAGCTGAGATAACGCCATAGGGGTCCAGAGGTTGCTTCAACGTGGTTGATCGATGAGTTCGACCAGTCATTTGAGAGTGCGATAATCCAGAACGCCTGATTCGGGTTTGCCCTATAGTCTTTCTCGTGGTTTGCCATGGATAACTGAGAGGAGCGAAAAGAGCCAGGTTAGGTAACAAGGTTCAAAGACAATTTTGGACTGTCAATTCTAGCTCTTGCATATCGGTACTACAGATATATATCATGTAATTCTGTAAGATATTGTCATTCAATTGCATAATTTTACATCAGAACAAAATGAGAACATGTTGACGCATTAACTTGATGACACCTCAACTCGATTGTATGACTGGTGTTGCGAGTTGAGACAGGGTATTGTGGCTGTGCTGAGAAGGCGGTTTGTGGCGGTGTGTGACAAGCCACGGGAGAGCCATCAACCGCCAAGACACTGTCTTGAGGTCATGCGGGGTAAAAGCCAACGGAATTAATGAACCATTCAGTCACCATCAGAGATCAAATTGATGAGAAACATGTCACATTATACAGAGATATTCGTTTGATCACACGTCAATTGCTATATGTATACGGTGACTCAATCACTATGTACAAAGAATATGTTTTACGTGGGATCCAGTAACGATCCATCATTCCATCCACGTAAAGATCAGAATCTCAATCATCCATCTCACACAAACTCAGTTTAGTGCTTGAGAGCACGCTTGGCCTTAGCAGCTCGCTTGGCGGCACGCTTGGCGGCACGCTTAGCCTTGCACTTGCCACCAGTAGAAGGAGCCTTGGTAGCGACGGGAGCAGAGGTCTCAGCAGGCTGCTCAACGGGAGCCTCAGTGGGAGTAGCAGCGCTGGCAGCCTCAGTGGAAGCAGGGGCAGAAGCGGCGGGAGCAGGAGAAGAGGCAACAGGAGCGTCGGTAGCGGGAGCAGCGCTGGCAACGGGAGCAGCGCTGCCAGAGTCGGAACCCTTGTCGTTGGTGCAGTCACCGTCGCTAGCCTGGCCAGCAAAGTTGGGAGTGTGATCCTCACAGCCGCTGGGCCAGACCTTGGGGCCAGGAGCAGTGTAGTTGGTGACGGGAGGGTAGTAAATGCTGAGGAGCAGACCGGGGTCGGTGGCAGTGTAGGCACCAGGGAGGGAGACGACGGGAGAAGGCTTTCCTGCACCGTTACCGTCAACGGTGAGCTGAGCGCAGCCAATGTAGAACTGTGCACCGTTCTTCTCACCAGCGCCGTGAAGACCAACGTGCTCAGCGCGCATGAGGTAAGTACCCTTGGGAGTCTCCTTGGGAAGAGTAAAGGTGAAGTTGGTGATACCGTTGGATTGGCCGTTCATGTAGTTGGCCCACTCAATGCCCTGCTCACCAATGCTCTTCCAGGTCATCTCGTAGACCTTGAACCAGTCTCCATCACCGAGGTAGTCAGAAGCCTCGGTTCCATCAGGTGCCTTGCTCAAGTAGACAGCGAGAGGACCGGGGTGACCCATGTCATTGGCGACAGTGAAACCAACCTCATCACCGGGAGAAACCTTGTGAGTCTTGGTAGCAGCGCGGATATCCTTGTCGAGACCACCGGCGTTGCAGATGATGTCCTTGGAGGTGACGTCGGTGATGGGACTGTTGTTGTTGGTGGTCTTGCGGACGTACTCATAAGGCTCGGTGACCTGGCCGTTGACGATGAGAGCGTCGAAGTTGTAGTGCGCGAAAGCGGTAGGGAGAGCGGCGACGATGGCCAGAGCGGTAGAGAAGGAGGATCGCATCTTGAATGTTGCTTAAAAAAAAGGATTGTTATAGTGGTAATTTCGTAGAGTTGGACAAGAATAGCTAAACCACCAGGGTCTGCAAAGAATGAAATGATCTCGTAGAGAAAAAGTGAAAAGAAAGGCGCAAGCAACAGCTGCGAAAGTAAGAATCAGATCTTTGGATGGAAAGAATGGGATGAGGAGAAGAAAGAAGAGACGGAAACAGGAGGGAAGACCATGCCTTTATCTAGGTAAGTTGGTGCCAAGGCAGAGGATCCCCTTGTTTCTTGGATGTGCACTTCATTGCTGGAATATCGGTGGATAATACGCGCCAACTGAAACTGTTCCTTATGTTAGACGCCGGCGACGATTATTGGGTCGTCAGCCAATGCTTGAAGAACTGTTTAAGGGGTTTTGTTTGAGATTTGGTGAGTTTGGTGAGATACCCTGTCTTGTCAGCTACGCGAGACGTCTCATATCTCGGACATCTAAGCGCTTTGGGCGATTGAGCGAGGGCATCGCGAAACTGTTTGGAGAAACAACTTGGCGTTTCGATATAAGGTTGTTTATAACTGTAAGTGAAGAATACAAGCGAAATAGTGTCTATTTTATATCATCGGTTGTCATGTAAAGTCAATCGTAGATTGTAATCAATTCTCAATACTCTCAATCGCCAGAATCAATCTCACAGCCTTGGCGGAGGTGAAGGTGTAGTGATTGGTGGAAATTGATGGACACAGGGGTTCATTGCCGGATGTAACAGGTGAGTGGAGATCATTTCAGGGCGAAGAAACGGAACGGAACAAAAAGATAAGATGAACGGAAGAATTACAAAGAAGCTTGACATGGAAATAATCGGCGATAAATTCCATTCTCAGCCTTGATATTCTGGCCTTGGCCTATTTACATGTGATGCTCCCCATTTCTGTCCCTAGACATCGGCCTTATCGAAATTACGAATGAAATCGTAGTAAAACTTTGCCATGTTCATTTGCTCACTCATCAATAGTCGTTCATTAACGCCATGGATGTTGGAGAAGGACTTGAGGCTGCCGGGGCTCCACCTGTAGATGTTTTTGGAGAGACCTGATTGGGGGTCAGCAGAGGAATGAAATACCCTGGACTTGAAACTCACTGAGATAATGTCGAGTGTCGGTATTGCCCGTCATGGCTCCTGGAGCTGCAACGACTGTCTTGGCCTCTTGAGCAAATGAATGACGTACAGTTCCTGCGAAAATATCCCAAACTGGACCGGTTGTTGGTGATTGAGGTGTAATGTAGGACTTTTTCTTGGCTGCGATTGTCAAAGTGCCCTTGTAATTTTGCTGCCAGAGATCATCATCCTTGTTGCATTGGCGAGAAAGACTGTTAGCAGCGAGATACTCATCATAATCTCCATCATCTTCAAAAGCCTCCACTCGAAGCTTATGACTTGCAGCAATGTCCCCGATCAACCCGACAATTCGATGCTGAATACTTCCAATGCTATCCTGTGGTGCATACCGATGATTAACGCCGAGAGTCACAAACTCCGGTAAAGCATTGATCTTTTGACCTCCAGATATAATATCAATTGCCTGTGAGGTTTGAACCATGTACTGCATATCGCACGACAGCTTGGTCAAGAATTTCGCAACACCTTGTAGATCTCCACCGTTGACAAGCTTAGTGAGATCTGGGAAAACATGGGGTGAATGCTCGGCAAAGCAAGCGAGGCACTGATGGATGGCACCGTTCTTGGCGATTTCGGGCTTGAAGGGATTGTGTTCCAGTGTCGTAACGATTTCGGCCATTATGCCGATTGCTGTATGCGGTGTTGGCACGGAACTATGGCCACCGACAACACTGACGTTGAACCAAACGTCCAGATAACCTTTTTCGTAAACTGCTGGGAGTACGTATAAAACATCACCCATCTTCTGAAGACCAGCACCGCCTTCATCAAGAATAGCAGCAATGCCATGCTCTCCATATCTCTTCTCCAAATGTTTCGAGATATGGCCTGCCCCACGATGACCAGAGCATTCTTCATCGAACCCAAAAGCTAGAATGACCGTGCGTCGGGGTTTGTAGGTCTTTTGAGCTAATAGTGCTTCGAGGGCAGACATTTGTGCTGTGATGGCTGATTTGTCGTCTGAAGCGCCGCGACCCCAGAGATAGCCATCGGTTTCGTTGTAGAATGCGTCGAAGGGCGGATGGACCCATTCGTGGAGTGTTCCGGCGGCTACGGGGACGACGTCTTGATGGCCTGCTAGGAGGATTGGCTGGAGGGATTTATCGGAGCCTTGGAGGGTGTAGACGAGGCCGAATTTGTTGACTTTTTCTGGGGTGATGTGCTTATGACTGATTTTATTAAGATTGTTATTCATATAGGGTGATTGAATAGACTTACACGGTAGGATATGCTTTCTTTAGCATTTTTGGAATGTCGTTGAATGGCTTCCATCTATCGTCTGTATCCAAATCTCCCATGTCATCATAGCAGATTGAAGGGATACGGACGAGGGATTGATGTTTCTTGACCATCGATTGGAGAGCTTTCTTGCTGGAAAATAAATCCTGCGAACTGTCAAGCCCGTCGTCGGAGGGGTTCAGCGGGGCGGGAAGATGGCATTTCGGATTAGTGTCTGCGGTGCCAGCGACGTTAATCTTGTCATGAAGACGATGCTGAGCATCATGAGAAAATGCAATAGCTGTACCAGCCACGAAAACCGTGGAGACAATATCAGTGATTCTCATCTTGATGCCTTGTAATGGAGCTTGACAATCAGATCATGGAGAATATGGACATGATGGGTCAGAGCATCCTTATACTTTGTCTACACAAAAGAGTTTCTTGGCACTTCATCATCACTATTCCCAACACAGGCACCAAGAAACGAGTTACGAGGTATTCGTCAGCTCATCTTGAGAGCTGAGAAGTCTTTCGCATCCGGAATTTTAAGGTTCAGACCCCGCAACCAGCCTGCAACAATCGCGTGATGGGCAACTCTGGAATGATGACAAGAGTTAAAATTCTTTCGGATGAGACAGCCGAATGTCTCGGCCGTGTCTTGGCGATGGAAGATACCGATGACCGAGGCATTGAAAAGAAAATGAATAATTAATAAAATACATTTTGTAATGACATATGAAACAATTTGGTCTGTAATCTATACACTGATTCTATTGCGTATCGCACCTAGTCCTTCTTCTCCTGATCCCCTGGCTCTTCATTCCTCTTGACCTGTTGAATAAGAGTAACACCCGCCAACTCACTAGCACCATCATGGACCTGCTTCGTCCAAAACGGATCCCTCTCCATGTCCAAAACTGACTTGCGTCGCTCACGATGCGCTTCACGTACCGCCAGTCCAGATTGCTGTTTCTTCGTCTCCAACTCTTCAAGGTATTTAACGCGGTTTGCATAGCGCTGGTTGTAGTCTTGTCGAATACGCTCAGAGCCAATTTGCTGAAGAGTAAAGCGGACCAAAGATCGAAGGAGGAGGAGAACGTGTTCGCTGATAAAGACCGTGACGGGGAGAGTCGCCCAGTTTCCCAATGTATTGCCGATTTTATCGGCGCTGAAAAGATGCACGATGGCGGCGGTGCAGATACTTCCGAGCCATGTCAACGCTTCGAGGGAGTAGATCCAAGGGCCGATTCCGCCTGAGCGAACTGGTGCGGGGCGTTGATGCTCCAATGAAATCTTTGCGAAATCAGATCGTAGTTCAATCCAGTTGTTGATGAGAAAACCCATTGGGATGATTGGCCAGACTGGTGAAAATAAAGCGAGATAGCCGAATTGGAGAATGATTTCCGCAATGTCATCTTGGACGTTGTACTTTGGAAGAATCGCCTCGTTTCGAACGCGTGATAAGAACGCTGTTTCTTCAGGATCATCCTTCACCACCGCAAGAAGCATATCGCCCTTTGACCTCGCCCTTCGATAATCTCTATACCAATCCGAAAACTTATGCTTCAGCATCGGAACGATGTTCTCTTCAAAGAAACCTGATAGTTGACCTGTGACGGTGAGTGCGATGACTTCGTTTCTCAACCTATCAGCATCACGATGAAACGGCTGATGAACGAATTTCTTGCCGACGCTAGCAAATGCAGTAGATAAAAAGCTTTCGAGTTTGGGGACGACGGTCCCGCCAAAGGGAATGTAGATAAATGCCGTGAGGAAGATGGGGAGATAGTTGGTGAACATGTTGAGGACAAAGACTTTTTGGGTGAGTGACATTTCGTGGAGATCGGCGGTGCGGTGGTTTTCGAACTCGGTCATCCATTCGGCTGCGTCTTCGAGGGCGGAGGTCATGTAAGGGAGAGATACGGCGAGAAGAATTGTTGGGAGATATTCCTGCGAATGTTAGTTGATGCGTTGTTAGTGAAAATGGGTGACCTACCAAGTAATCCTTGTATGGACCAGCATATGTCTCAGAGATCAGAATCTCAATAGTGAAAACCGCAATGATCGTAATCCCCAGCGCCAAAAACGCCACCAACAAAAATGGAATCTGCAACAACTGTCTCACGACCTTCTTCCACCTGGGAAAGTAGTAATGTTTTCGTCCGCCTTCATCAACATACTCATAGTCATACTTGAACTGCGGCCTGTTGACTTTCACATGATGAATACCCTTGACGTTCCAGCGCAGACTAAGATCAATCTCTTGAATCTTCCAGTACTCGAGAAAAATAGTACACCAAACGCTGGTGAGAATCCCGTAGGCGAGAGAATATCGCGGAAGCCAGAGCCATGCGATAACGCCTGTTATGGCGGGAAAGGTTAAGAAGAGAAGGTAGGCTTGGATGAAGGCGAAGTAAAAAGCGACCTGAAATTGTAAGCAAGTCTTCTGCTAAGTGAGTGAGGGGCGTACCTTTGAGCCGTGAAGGTTTCGAATCTGATCGATATCCTCGTTTGTCAAGAAGAACTTTCTGCTCAAATACTTGAGCAAAGACTGATTGACCTTGGAATTATGGATGGGGAATATCGCCTTGACGTTCTCCCACTTTCCTGTTCCGGGTGTGATGCCTGCACCACCGAGATCCTTGGACCAATTGACGATATGATAGACTGAGAGGATATCTTCTGCTTCGTAAGCTCCGTCGACGACTGTATTTTTATCACCGCCTGGGTGATTTGGCGTTATGCCGTATAGCCAGTCCTTAACCCTGCTGTCTCTGTTAGATAAAAATATTGATAATAGAGGACATGAACTTGCCTTGATTTATAAACAGCGTTGCCGAGGAGTTCACGAGGTGCTTTGGCGAATACAAGAAGGGATTGTTCATAACCAGCTCTGACTTCAACGTCGAAACCAGTTTCTTCCAGGTCTGCAACTAGGGTCTTGAACTCTTGAACAGCAGTATCATGATCTATTAAAATCAGCACCTCATCTCAACTCATACTATACTCTCTTACTCACCCGTATCGCCAAAATCGTACAAAACGACATACTTGTCATTGTACGTCGTCTTATCCTCAAACCCCATACTCGGCATCTTCCAGCCTATAAGATCCCTGTGTCTCCGTCTGGTGTCCTGGTCTAGTCAAGCAATACCCCTTGCGCGACGGAACATACCAAGAACGACAGAGAATACAACCGCGGAGATCGGTTCAGGCTGTGTAGAGAAGTGAATAATATTGTAGAAAAGGTGATGAAGGTGAAAAGACACGTTTGGGGGCTCCAATACACGTCAGCTGGGTCCACTTGGCAGCCGGATTGGGCGGCTAAGTCGGCACGAGAATCTTGGTGTTTTGGCGGATTCTGCTTGGCGATAAAGTTTTTGGGCGATTTGCACTGCCTCGTTTTGATGATGGTGTAATTTCAATTGGGTCGATTTAGTGGTTGTTGGGTATCGAAATTGGATCGACAGGAGTCGTAGGGCTGGAGATTTGCTAATGAATTGATTGCATAGAAACTCAGGATTTTCGTATCTACAGTTCCAGGTTCTGTCCATCATAATTATCGTCGTCATCTTACAACTTGGCGTTCATCAGCCAAGAAGCTCCTCGAGTCGTTATCATATCGCTGATAAGATAGTGAATCATGCAAGAGAAAAGGAATGGGCAAGTCGCGAACTTAATTGCGACTCGAGTTCCGAGTGAGAATAAACAAGTAATCTAATAAGGCCGTTGTGTAGTTGTTCATGCTGACGATTAGTTGTCTTACATGCAAGTAGGAATGCTTGAGAGATATCGTAACTGAACGTGAGCGGTATTCCTGTCAGAGACAAACCTCAGGCTCAGAAAGAAGTTAGACATCTTGAAACTATGCTCCAATGAGCGTCTGATAAAGATATATCTTCTCTGAATCCGGTAGATGATTACTAGCTCTGCAGATCTCCCCGGTATTCAGCAAGGTCACGTCGCCTTTGTCCCGGCAGATCAATGTCTGTTCTTATCTGATTACCAATCTAAGCTGGGCTATACTGAACTAACCACTGGAAGGTGCGTAATTGACTAAATGATTGCAAACTACAATGATTTGTGTTACAGGAGCCTAGACAACTTCATCGCTATGCTTGGAGCCATGGACCGCGAATCACCAACCCCAATAAATACCCGCTGACAAGATCCAATCAAAAGATTGGAGTGACTGGAAAGAATGCAAGAGGTTATGGCCCAATTCAGTGTCACATCACGAGATGAAAGCACAAATCTAACAGCAAGCAAACCAATCAATCAGATCATAGCTCTTTGTCAAAACTCAAGCAATGGAGAATGCCGAAGTGATATTATGACTAGGCGCTTCTATCCAACCCCCCAAAAGTCACACGATGGCACACGAGCAGCTGAACACTAACAAGACAAAGATAAGCATTTCGCGATGTCATCGTGCGGACATTAAGCATTTCAACGTATCGGGACGAAGCGTTTATATTCTCAACGTGATATGATGGTTGTCAGTCACGGTATGTGAACGCAAGCTGTACTTTCAAATAACGAGACTCATGGTTAAGTGAGATGTTGTCGCAGCGCCATTTACACTGTGATGATGAGGGGGTCTCGAGATTGTCGTCCAACGTTACCATTTCGACCCCGCGATGGTTCAACATGACGTTGGTCAGCATCATTTTATCGTGAGGTATGGGTGGGATGACGACACGAGAGATGAGAGCTGGAGTTATATGAAGCTGGCCTCCCGGTCAATTGACACCCTTCTCAGGTTTGATCAAAAACACCAAGAGACATATACAAGAATATACGATACAGCAAGACAAAACATCATGTCAGAGAGAAGAAGATCTTCTGGCCCAAAGGCCCCAACTGGTCTCAATGATGAGACGGCTGAAGAGGTGCACGATGTCATCCACCAGGCAGAGATGGAAGAACAAAAGGTATGTCGCTTGTTCAATTGACTACATGCGCTAACGAGTAGTAGATGCATGGAAAAGATGCGTTGTGTCAGGATGATGTTGGACCAAGTGAGGAGGGTGGACAACAACAGCAGAAGTCGGCGATGGGCAAAGTTAAAGAAGCGCTGCATTTGGGCAAATAAATGGCGACAACATGCCATTTGCCTGACGATGGAACTACTCTCTTATGTCGGCGTTGATACCAAATTGTAAGACACAATTGATTCATGTTTAATTTAATTTGGTGCCGTGGAATTAATTGCTCAATTGAATGGGTATTGAAACAAAACAGTAGGGTATCTTGACATTATCATCCTCCACCATCATCATCGTCGCATCAATCAGCGCATCATATCCCAAGAACAAGACACGCCGAAAACAAAGCAACAATGGCCAGAGCCTTTCCACTCGGCCTCCCCAACCCCATCGCACCATCCTCATCCACTGGCTTCCCATCAGCAGCGCTGACCTTCTCACCACTAGGATACCTAATATTAACAACCGCTTCCCCCTTCAACTCATCCGGCACGCCCATCGTATGCGGACACTTTGCCTGGTTCTCCGCCGGATAATCCAATTCACACGTCTCATCGTGTCCAAGCGTACAAATCGAGTCGAGAATGTTGTAAAGAACATAATTATCGCCAACCCACGTACTCTCGTTCCGGTCGAGACATGAAGTTAAAAAGTTCATGCTATTCGCTGCGCTGAGGGGCAGTCTACTCTTTTTTGTATGTATTAGATCGGAGCATTTCGAAGCGTCGACGTTGGAGTATGTCATTTCGATGGGACCGCCGGCTGTAGGTTTGTCGGTGGCAGAGTAGCCTGTGTAGAGGTAATTCCACGCATCGTAGCTCACGTCGTAGGCGCCTTGGGATTGATCGACGCGGAGGAGATGTACGGTGCGGTCTTGGTATGTGAGCGCGATGCAGATGTTGTTACAGTCGACGGAGTAAGGCCAGTAGGCGATGCGATTCGTGTTGACCTGGTGATGTTAGCTTGGCTCAATTGACTGCAATTAATGTCGCGTACTTTGCACCCGGGGACGCCAATTGACGAGGAGTAACTATCATGCGGCGTCGCCCAAACCGTTCCACCGTCTGTTTTGCGCGCGAGAGATAAAGATACTAGGGAGTGGACGAGCAGCGAGAGCCGCAGCATTTTGAGGGAGTGACGACGCCTGACGTAGGCAGGCTTTTACAAGAAACGAGTGATTGAAGGCATTTTTGCGACAGCCACGCGAGAGAGGAGGAAACGGGGGAGTATTAGGGGTCTGGGGGAGAAAATTGGCCCTGATCTTTACTGGATTGAGATTTAGCATTAATTACGAGCATGGAGTTAGGCCGCTTTTGGGATGATAAGGCGAGGAGTGACAGGGGTTGGAATGAGTTGTTTTTCTTGATCTCGGCATTTCGGGAGTCAATTGAGCGCAACAGTTAGCTATTGACGGTGCTCATTCCTTTATGGCTTATTCGAGTCATGGATAGGTGATTGTCGCAAAGCATTTGAGACCTGGGGAAGATTGATAGAGAATATCTTGCTTGCTAGTCTACCGGCAATGACCCTCTGAATCAAATCACCCACGGACCAATCACTCAGACCCGTTCCCTCCACAAAATATGACAATGAAGCCCCGTATCTCGCATCATGATCCCCCATTCAAGCCACCTCCACAAAAACCCCTCTTGGCAGGGCTGAGCTACAGAAACGACTAATACGCGTGCTGCTGACTGGACCGCGACATCAACGCCGCAAAAAGTCTGCTTTAGTCTCGGGACATGATCCCTCGTTCAGAGCGTGTTTATACGATGGATACAATGCCAAGATGGGGGCCATTTCAGAAATCTGCCTATATAAACCGGTCAAGCATTGCCTAAACTGCACTCCAAGTTCAATTCATTGCATTTCACAATGACTCGTCTTCATCCTATTCTTTTTCTCCTCCCTTCTGTTCTGGGAGGCTATGTTCCCAAGACCTGCAAGGCATACCCTGGGTCTTCAGACTGGCCGTCTCACAAAGCATGGTCTCGTCTCAATGACACTCTAGACGGGAGGCTTTTTACGCCTGTTCCTCCTGGGGCTGTTTGCCATAAAGGCTGGCCGTCTTATGACAAAGATACCTGTCCCAAGATCGCTGAAGCCTGGAAGCATTATGATCTTCACACGCAGGATCCCGTTTCTCTTATCTACGATCAGTATTCAAACTGGACTTGTCTTCCGGATGAGAGTTATCCGTGTAGTGGAAGTGGATATCCTGCCTATGTTGTTAATGTTACCAAGGTGGAGGATATCAAGATTGGTGTTGACTTTGGTGAGTCTTATACAGATGAAAGAGGATTATCGCTGACATGTGATAGCTCGCAAGAACAACATTAGAATCGTTGTCAAGAATACAGGCCATGACTACATGGGCCGCTCTATCGCCCCCGGTTCTCTCTCCCTCTGGACGCATCATCTCAAAGATATAACTTACCATAAAGGCTCCTTCAAGCTCTACAACTCCAAGACTACCATCCCCGGAGATGCTGTTACTGCCGGTGCTGGAACCCAGATGTATGACCTGTACACCATGCTGGATAAGTATGGCCGTGTAGTTGTTGGTGGCGGCGGAAAGACAGTCGGGCTCGGAGGCTACGTTACCGGCGGCGGCCATTCTCTCTTGTCGACTAAGCATGGCCTTGCAGTTGATCAAGTCCTCCAGATGACAATGGTTACACCTTCTGGAAAGATCCTGACCATCAACGAGGATAACCATCCCGACCTCTTCTGGGCAATGCGAGGAGTAAGTCATTAACCATGCAACTACCCAATTATGCTGACAACCTAGGGCGGCGGTTCAACCTTTGGTGTGCTCACATCCATCACCATGAAAGTCTACAAAACACCCAAAATCACCGCATCAGCCTTCACTATCGGAACTTCCGCAGCCGCCCCCTTCAAATACGATCTCCTCGCCTACATCCTCTCCCAATTCCCCTCTTTATCCGACGCCGGTCTTTCAGGCTATACATCTCTCAGCCCCCAAACACCCAACCCCGCCGGCGGCCCGGAAGAAGTAGCAGGGATCCAAGGTGTTTTTGCGGCACAGGACGTTAACGATCCAGAGTACATAATTAAGCTGTTCAATCCGATTAATGAGAGTATTCAGAAACGCTGGCCGGGGGCTGTGCAGTTTAGTGCGACGAAGGAAGAGTATGGCTCGTTTTTGGAGTGGTATGATGTTTATTTTGATAAGGGTGCTGCGGGGGTGACGCTGTATCTTGCTTCGAGATTATTGAGCGGGGAGGCGCTTGGTGATGAGAAGAAGTTGAGAGGGGCGTTGGAGGATAGTTTGGTGTCCGCTGGGGGATTGACGGTTCATTTGATCGCTGGGAAGGGTGTTAGGGAAGCGAAGCCCAGAGGGGGGAGTGCGGCTGTTAATCCTGGCTGGAGGAAGAGTTATATTCATGCGAGTAAGTTTGCCATACTTGAGAGGTCAGCTTGGAGTTTACTGACGGAACTTTAGTTTCTGGAGAATCATTTGAGCCTTTCAACCAGACTTCTAAGGCTGAGGCAGTCAAGACGTTGAATACATCCATGGAGCAATTTAGGAAACTGTCGCCAAATACAGGTGCTTATGTTAACGAGGTAAGGCTATCTCATCGTTGGATGGAATTGATTTTAACATGTACTAGGCTCTTCCTTTCGAACCAGATTGGCAGCATGCCTTTTGGGGTAAGAACTACGAGAGACTTTTGTCGATCAAGAAGAATGTTGATCCCGATGATATTCTGTGGTGCTTTCCTTGCGTTGGAAGTGAGAAGTGGGAACAGAAGGACAATGGTCGTCTTTGTCGAGTCAAATGAGTCTGCGATAGGGAACGTTGGTGGAGAGTCGAGTTTACTATGGAGACCAATGACCAGCGATAGTTTATATCTACAACTTTGGTTCGCAAACAGCGATAAATGGCGAAATAACGCCTTAAAGAATTAACAGCAGTCCTTACAGATAGTGACTCAACTTACTGCTCAAGAAAAGCCTTCCCGTCTTGGTATCATGCACAACCGTCGTCGCAGCCGGCAAAACCTCCCCCCTCCGCATCCTCAACCATCTTCTCAACAACATACTCTCCTTCAACTTTCCTAACTCTCAGCACAGTACTAGGCGGATGAGCATTATACGGATCATTGTATGCCTTGAAAATCTCAACGCCGATCGGAAATGCAGCGATCCAGATATCACCATTCTCATCGATAGATGCGTTATCAACACCATAACCTACATTAACTTGGTCGATCTTTTCGAGATCGCGGTTGGGAAGGATGCGGTAGATGTATAAACGACCTGTTATAGAATCTGGAAGGTAGAGGGTATTGTCCTTTATGACGAGACCGTTGGGAAATTGGAGGTTGGCTGCAACGGGTCTGCAGCTTTGTGTGTCACAGAAAGTTACGTCGGAGAAGCCTAGAATCATTGAAAGGTGATGGCGCTGGTTTGTTAGTAGAACCTGTAAAATGGGAGGTGGAGTATTTACCCAGCCGAATTTATGAGGACCGTGATCATTGCTGATATAAAACGTCTTATCATCCAGCGCCGCAACACGATTTGGCGTAACGATTCCTAGGTGAGAATAAGTGCGGATATGTTTCATTTCCGTCGCTCCAGGACCAGTGACAAAGTGCTCAATAGTGGCATTTCCACCGTCAACATATTGATCTAAAAGTCCTCCCTCGGCATCAACCGACGGTCGCAAGTTGACGAGAAACAAATCAATATCGCCATTTGCCTGTTCAACACCTGAAAAGCCAGCAAGATTGACAAGTCCATCACTAGCTGTACCCTCAAACCCCGGGGTTGTCAACGCGCGGAACTCAAAGCCGTTATCAATTGGCTTATCGATATCCAATGCAACGACAGCGTCGCGCTGCGATCGCCCCGAGACATTGCGATACCCAACACTACATTTATTAATCACAGTCCAAGGTAATGTGAAGTTTATTCGGGATAAGCGTACTTTGGTTGCCATTACTTTCGAGAAATTGGATCTGAACACGCGAGGAATAATTGGCGTGTAAATTGGGATAGATACATGTCTTCGCATGCTTCTAGACCATGATGGACAATTTTGCGACAATGGTAGGGGAATGAGCTGAGGGGTTGGAGGGTTCTGTTTATGCCGAAACCAAGCCATATTGCTTCTTTGAGATAGATTTGGAAAAGAATTGCGAGGAGGGCGAGGGCTGGGATGCTGGTTTTGATGAGCATGCTGACCATGTTTTTTGGAGGATTGGGTTGATATGGAGAGAAGAGGGAATAAAATCAGAGCAATGGTTCGATGAAGGATGCGCATCGTAGGTAATTCAAGTAATTTTTGCTGTCATGGTCGGACAAATGCACGCCGACATTTTCGGTCGACTCATTGACGCCTCAGAGTCGCATCTTCAATTCAGTTTGACGAATTCATCAAAGTGCATCACCAGCAACAAGGTGAGTCAGTCAATCAGATGCTGCAGAGCCCCACAGAACATCACCATCAATCAAGGATCTCATAAAAAGTCAATATCGTATAAAAACATCCAAACGATGTAAATATCCAATCTAAGAATAATACGCTTCTAGAAGCAGATACAAAATAAAAGGAAAATATCATCCCATATCTACCAACGCAAAAAGTATCTACGCTTCACCTTATTAAGTGAGTATGAAATGCCTCATCCATTATTTCCTTTTACAAAGCAGCAACAAAAGCACCGACGATGAATGCCGCAAGAGCTGGAACGTTCCATGCGCTCGCGCCGTTGACGATCGCGGGGCTGGTGCCCGTTGGCTCGGAGGGTGTTGAGTCGATGGGTGTACCTGTTGGCTTGATGACGGTTGCGACGGTGTTGGGGGGTTGCGCGTAGACGTGAGTGGGCTTGTAGGTGTGAAGTTCCTCAAGAGGGTTGCCAGTTGGCTTGGAGGCGCTACCCGTAGGCTCGGGGTAATCCTGTGTAGCGTGGCCCTTGGTGGGTTGCTCATAGCCAGGCTTGGTGTAGTGGCCTGTGAAGGTACCGTTGTTGTGATGGTTGGAACCAGGAGGTCCGCAGGTAGTGCAGTAGCCGGGAACAGGAGTAGGCTTGGGAGCCTTGACGACCGATGTGATGGTGACGGTGCGGTAGCCCTTGGTGGTAGCCTCCTTGCAGCCAAAGTTTCCAGCGCCGCACTGGATGGCTTCGGGGATGGTGTACACGCCAGTCGGTTGCTCGGGGTTGATGATCTGCGTGTTGTGAACGATCTCGGTGGTGACGTCGCCCTTGTTGCAGGAGCCGGAACCGGGGCAGGATGTGATGGTGTACACGCGTGTTGATGTGAGGGTTGACTTGATGGGAGCCTTGGTAGGTTGAGGAGCAATGGGTGTAGCGTCGGAGCCGGGGCAGTATGTTGTGAGAGAGGTGATGATCTCGGTGGTGACATGGCCGACAGGACAATCGGTGACGCTGGGAGGGCAGGCAGTGACCGTGTAGACCTTGCTGGTTGTGACGGTGGAAGTGATGGTTGTAGAGGGAGCGGAAGCAGTAGGGAGAACATAAGTGTTGCCAGATCCGCCAGTAGAGGTTGATCCAGGCTTGGTGGATGTGAAAGTAGTGTTGGAGTAACGAGTAGTAGAGAAGGAAAGGGTAGTATCGGCAGTCGTCTCAGCAGAGGAAGCAGACTCGGTAACAGACTCAGAAGCAGTCTCGGTGGAAGTAGGAGCTCCAGAAGTAGTGGTAGAGTCAGAGCCGCACTCACCAACCAAGTCAGGCACGGCATTGGGACCAGTACCGATAGCGACGAGGTTCGTACCGCAATCCTCGTTGTTAGCGAGCCAGACATTTCTGTTATCCCAGTCGTACACGACGTAGGCAGCGCGGAGGAAAGTGTCGCCGAGAACAGGGAACTCATCGTCCTGGAAAACACCAAGAACACAGCGATCGTCGTTGTGCCAGATGAAGTCTTTGTAGGGGACCTTGATGACGGTGTTGCCGAACTTGAAGTCGACGGTGCCCTTGAGATCGGCGACGGAGCAATCGACATCGACGTAAGCGCCGGGGGTTCGTTGGGCCGTGGGGAACGAGGCGACGATCTTGTTGAAGATAGGGCCGGGGAGTGCGCTGACGGTGTATCCGCTGTCGAGGAGAACGGGCTGGCCGTTTGTCTGGGAGAAGATTGCGTCTTCGGAACCGTCGTCTTGGATGATGCTAATACCGTCGAGATGAACCCAGTAACTGCGATTGTTAGACGGTCGCGCGTGTCAATTGAGCGTGGGGGAACTTACCGGGTGAGACCATCGGGGGAGGACTCGGCGGGGATGATGGGACGCTTCTCAAGATGGCCGGTGTACTTCTTGGTGTCGAGGCCACCAAAGATAACGGCGCCGCGATCGCTGTCGAGAGTGCGAATGTCGAGACTCAATGCGCGACTCTTGATAAGGCCTTGGCGAACCATGCTGTCAATCACGAGAGGGTACGGCGCATCCCAACCATGCAGATCGGGCGCAGCGCCCATGATACCGACACTGGTGAAGGAACTATCGTATGCGACACCGAAAACCTGGTTACGAATATTCGCAGCTAATTCTGTCAGCAAAATTATGTCTCAGCGACCGTAAGGAATGCTGTCTCACATCCAATGACAACATGGTCATAACCATAGTTCCAATAAGCATACCCACTGCCGTAGACAACACCGCCGGTAGTGTTAAGGTTAACCCAAGTACTACTCTCGCCAAAATGACCAGTTTGCTGGCAAAACGAGGGCTGCTGCGCCTTATCGCAAACAGGATTGACCCAGAGCTCCGCAGAGCCAGTGTCCAGATTGACGGTGACTTTCTGCCCAGGCGTACCAAGCTCAACATCAATGCTGTAGAAGAAACCGTTCTGCTGACTCTCGAGAGCGACTTCGTTTTGGCGCTTGGTGACGCCCTTTACGACGGGTGCGCCGGTGGAAACTTTGAGGGGGAAGCGAATAAGGCCATCTTGGGGAGCGGCTGCGTGTGCCAACGCGGGGGCCGCGATGGCGAGGAAAAGAGCGGACAACATCTCTACAATCAATTGAGACGTTTAGACAATCGGGGCATAAAGAAAAAGAAGAGACAGGGGAAGGAAATAAGATGGATTTTGTTAACCCGGCGTAGTGAGTGACCGGGGAAACGAAACAATTAAAGAAAATGGGAATGAAGCCTCAAGAACAGAGGAAGAGAGGTTGGAAGAACTAAAAATGGAGATGGCGGGAAGTTTTTGTTGGCTGTTTCTATATAAAACCACTTGCAAATGCGATGCAGAGCTAAGGGGGGTTCACCCTGGTTTGTCTTGGATGATCTGTGCCTGGCGCTAATCTCGAGGAGGGGTCCTCATGTAGCGAGCGCCAGGTCAGGAAATACAAGCGGGTTTTCAGATGAGCTGTGAACAAAAAGAAGGGAAATAAAGAAGACAAAGGATTGACATATTGAATATCTTTGTGGGTATTCTAAACCGCCCTTTGTCAATCTTTCAGCTGAAGGGTTATTTATCTGTAGAAGAAGAAATACGAGACTCCCTTATGCGCTGTTCCCTTCTTAGGGGTCACGTCAGCTCCGCCGTTTTAGCGCCTTGCCATTATGAGATTAGCTATCCACGCACTGTCGTATCCTCTCATGCAGGAATACGGGCTTGTTATTTCCAGATCCCGCCGATCAAGGACAGTGTTTGTTTGAAACAGTGCACAGAAGGGATGCGCTTTTACTCCTTGAATTAACGCGTCCCGAGACATTGACTACTCAAATCCCATGTTTGTTTTACAGAGGTTGGGAATTAATTGCTGTGAAAAAACGGCGTGCAGCGCCACGTCGACGTGCTCCCGTAAGCTTTGCCGAAATGTCACCCTGTTGATGCAAGCCACAATCTGCTGTGACCGTTTATCTACTGGTGCGGGAAAGTTTATCGTTAAGCTTTGATTGAGATCAGCGATTTGGAAGGAGGGAAATGAACGTGGCTGGATTGGTTTGTTACACCATCGTAAGCGCAGTTGTCAATTGGCAGTGATGGTGTAGAGGGATTGGTGTTTTTGGGCTCGGCCGAAATGGTCGGCGGATGGTTGGGGACCTGACGATTCCGATAGCGCTTTTGACGTGAAACGGTAGAGCCGCATTGATTCGAGGGGCATGACGGTGAAGCGTCTTCTGTTGACTCTTATCGTTTAATCGTAAGATTAGAATAGATGCTGGATATTGTTGTTTGTTGGCTTGTGTCAATTGAAATGCTTAGGAAGCTTTTGGTCAGAGGTTCATGTTTACTATCGCCTGGCTCCAAATGAAGGGATTGATCACAGCTTCCTTCAAGCCCTTTTGTGTTACTCTCCAGCCATCGTAATAATTCTATACCAAGACATCTTCCGACATACAAATTTATGACTTATTAAGTCAACAACTTACGATGTGAGACCGAGACACAAAGACTGGTCCATGTAACTTTAATTGTTATGTGTGTGTGTTACCCTGCAGTTCTACCCGAGCCATACTGTGAAGCCTCGATTGGACGAGACACGTGTTGGCCATGAGACCAACAATGTCCAACCTTCAGCAACAGAAAATAAAATGAGCCTCTTGAACAGCGTATCAAGAAGCGAAAATAAGCTAGATATACAACATTGACTGTCTCGCATTCATCTCCCTCCAACCCACCACTGTATGGGCAACTCCATGCCCCATTTCCTCATCAACACTCTCAACTCATCTTCCATCCCTGGCACAACATTAATGAAAACCCTCCCACTAAGCCCCTCACTCATACACGGTTCAGAATGTATAGCTCCAAACTCCCTACCAACCTTGAACACAGAGCATTCGCCTATTTCTGCTGCTTCTGCGCCAAAGGGTTTTAGTACAGTGGCTAGTTCATCGCGCACAGCATCTCCTGCAGCTGCACAGCCAACACAACGAATTGATACACATTCATGCTCTGTACTTGCCGCGTTGCGAGCGGACTCTTGTGCTTTGCGAGCGTGGGGTTGGTAGGATGCAGGTATGAAGAGTGTTGAGGGGCCGAGAAGGGTAGTGCAGATTTTCCAGTTTGTTCCGCTGTTTTAGTCATGATTTCGGTGTTGTGATTTGAGACCTAAGCGTGTACCGGGGAGTACGCCCTTGGTGAAAAAGAGTTCATCCGTATGCCATCTTGGTTGATCAATCTCGTGAGTTGGCGTCGTGGCGCGAATAGTAAGGAAATAATGTCTATACCCTTTGTCGAGGAGAAGATTCTTGGTATAGGCCAGAAAAGGAACAAGTCTAAAGCGAATAAAGCCCGTAAATACTTCGCTTTAAAAGTCGTAGAAATTATCTGGCAATGATGAGCCCGGATCAGTGGAAGGGTTGAGAAGGGGACCGCAGTAGCACCAATAGGCTGAGCGCTTGATGGTTATCGAGTCTTGGCATTGATCAGCATCGTCAAGGTACTTCAGAAACCTGAATTCCCTGTCAAAAGCTGTATCTACGGCTGCCATGATCGCTTGATGAAAGGATTCGCAAGGAGAGAAATGATCAATGTCGGCTGAGCGGTCAAATAGTGCGAATCCTTCTCGTCGCTTACTGGTGACTAAGCAGATATGAAACCAGAGAGAAGCCTCACAGATTGTAGAATGATAGATAATAATGACCGCCCTTTATTGACGATTCAACACTATACGTTGAGAAATCACTTGTCAGTCGAGCTGCAAGTATTGAAGATAACTGCTAGTCATGGTTGAATCGGTTCGTTGTTAGAGGTTCAGCTCCTCCGGGTTCATTGACTCCATAGTCGTGGTGATCTCGTGGATTAGAAAGGAAGCTTGGATATTGCCTAATATATGAGAAACGGTGAAGCCTTTGACATGGACCGCCATTGTTGTACTCCTTGATATCTACCGTCAAGTTGTCAAGCTCTGATACACGGAATGATAAAGCCCTTGCTTATTTCGTAAACTTCAGGAATGGAAAGACAACTGTAGTTGCTTAGTTAATTATTCCTCTTTCCTCAATCAATAACAATATTAGTCCCAGATCTGGGTTCATTGGTTAACTTTTGACTCCCATTCTACCCCGTCCAAGCATGCACCATCTCAACAAACCTCTCAACTTGTCCCCCCTCAGTCGCCCACGTCGTCAACAATCTAATAACAGCCTCATCATCACCGCACTTCTCCCAAACATAAAAACTAAAACCCTCCTTCAAAACCTTGATCAACCCCAACGGCAACACCGCAAAAACCTGATTCGTCTCCGTCGCAGCATAAACAGAAAACCCCCCCTGCGCAATACCGCTAGATAACGTCTCAGCAGCTAGATTCGCCTTGCGTGCTAGCTCAAAGTATAGATCGCCTTCGAAGAGCTCGGCGAATTGTGCGCCGATCACACGGCCTTTTGCGAGGAGTGAGCCGTGCTGTTTGATGTAGAATTCGAATTCGGAGGAGAGGCGGGCGTCTTTTACGACAACTGCTTCACCGAGAAGGGCGCCGTTTTTAGTACCGCCTATCCAGAATATATCTGTGAGTTCGAGAATGTCTGCTAATGTCATGTCGTTTGATTTCGATGCGAGGGCTGTGCCAATTCGAGCGCCGTCGAGGAAGAGAATGAGACCGTTCTTTTCGCAGACTTGTTTTATAGCGGCGAGTTCCGCTCTCGAGTATATAGTACCGATCTCCGTTGCGTTGGATATATACACCAGTCGAGGTTTCGCCATGTGAGGGAAATGCCAATTATCATCCAGTGCACGCTCGATCGTCGCAGGTGTAAGCTTTCCATTCTGTGGTGTGACGTTGATGATTTTATGACCGCTTGCTTCAACTGCGCCTGTTTCTCTTGTCACGATATGACCGGAACTAGCAGCGATGACAGCTTCGTGAGGTCGAAGACATGCAGCGATGGAAATGGCATTGGCGGATGTTCCACTCGGTACGAAGAATATGCCAACGTCATTACGGCCAAGATGTCGACGAATTCGCTGTCGTGCGAGATCGCAGTACGTATCGCCTCCGTAGCCAGTTTCTTGAGTGGTGTTGCTGGTGATTAACGCCTTGAGAAGAGCAGGATGTGCACCCTCGCTATAATCGTCCATGAAACTATAGCGAGGAATTGAAGTTGGTATCTGAGACGGCATTTTGGAGGGATTGAAATTGGTGTAGATGTTGGCTTGTGATGGTGCTGTACTAATTCTGGCATTTCTATATAGATGATTGTATCCCCACTCGATGATCCACAGATGAATCACAGAATTGAGGTGTTAGTAACTCGCGTGTTAGTCAAACCCGTCGTGGTGGGTCGTTTACTCAACATTCCATTACGCTTCCCGAAACTTTACCAAACTCAAATGAGCTAATAATGCCGTATTCACACGTGTATTGCATCATGTGAGAGTTTATTTCTGATAGATAACGAAACCGGCCCGGTTGGTTGATCACGGGGACATTGATATCGTGTTCGCTGCATCGAGAGAAAAGTCGATGAAGCTTCGATAGGTCTCCACAGTTGAGGAGTCGAGCGGTTTCGGATACGTAAGAATCTTTTGATACTTCGGCTTCAGTGGCATTCCCGTTGCTGTGAGATCACTAGCTTGGTCCCAGAGTTCAGGATACTTTTCGAAGAATGCGGGGTCGATCTTGTAGTATCCTGCGCCCTTGTCCATGTTCAATTTATTAAACGCGGCGCGAGCATACGCAGGTGATGAGAACAAAGTTGAGATATCCGGTGCGGGGAGCATGGCGATTGTGTTTTCGCTCTCGGATGTCCCGGAGGACATTGTGTTGATGAGGTCTGTTACACGTACGTAGACCGTTATCTGCGGGGCTCCGAGGACAAGGTCTGACATGAGGGCTTCAACGACGTAGCCTGTTACAGCGTCGCAGAAGATCTGGTCGATGTGAGGATTTGCAGAGTGCAGTTGGATTAAGCGATCGCGAATTGTAGGGAAGGGGATCCAGTCGATGATGCCGGGGTGAGGATTTTCTAGCTGGTCTTTTGTAGGGCGGTACCGGGGATGAAGTTTGTTGAAGGTTGCGGAGGATGGGTAGAGTTGCCAGGCTGTGAGCTCGATGATGTGATAGAAGCGTGTTTTGGCGTACCAGGCCATTACGTCTGGGCGGGTCATGCTGTTGAACATGGACAAGACCATGAGGACTGGTTGGTAGACACTAGAAATGTTAGAATACCCCGCGATAGAGACCGGTGATGTATACCTCTGAACAGGATTATGACCTTCTGGAACGAATCCAAGAGTATTGAGCTTATTCTTCAACATTCTCTGGAGCAGTTGAATATGATCCGAGAATGGCGAATTGGTAAAAGAGTAATCTTTACCAAGAACCATGCTCGATTCGGCTGTTGCATTGATGGCAGTTAGATAAGGCTGCATTCCCATCTGATACTCATGGCTCCAGATATTGGGGATCTGAGAGTAGAATGGACTTGTGCCAGCGACATTGATGAGTTCTGATGTGAGGCCGTTATCTGTCGAGGGAGCTGCATCTAATTGTTAGCCTTGACTTGGTATAGAAATGACGATACTTACCAGTGACGTTTGATGATGAAAACGGTGCATCAAAGTCCAGAATCGACGGATCAAACGCCTCCAAGTCAATCGATTGCAACGATGCCTCTTCAACAATCTGCTCGTCATTCCCAGTCTTTCCATTCACCTGCTCACTCCTCACCCTCTCCCTCTCCCTCTCCCTCTCCCTCTCACCACCCGCCGTATCATCAAGCGTCTTAGCCACCGAATCACTCAACAACTGCACCGACGCCATCATCCGCGACATCTTCGTCTGAACATCAATCAACTGCTGTCTCAGCAATCTATTCTCCTTCTGAAGCGCCTCTACACGCTCACTATCAGATCTCTGGTCCGCATTCACGCGATTTTTCAGCTCCCTGATACATTCTGCCTGTCGACGACGAAAAGCTCGTTGAGATAGGCGATTGCGGAGTTTTCTACAAGTGTTAGAATGAGAACTTTGCGGGGGGGTGAGGTGACGGACTTTCGTTCTTGCTCGTTGAGAGAAGCGTTTTGAGGTGAGTCCATGATGGCTCGGGGATCTTGGGTCTCGGTGTGCGATGCTCAGCTTGACAGGGCTGGTAGGGTAAAGTGAACTGTAGCGTATCTGAATCGACCGGCACTTGAGAGTCAGCGGTGGAGAGGGGGCTTTTTCATTGGAGGTTGGTGCTTGGTGCGGCCTTTTGCGGTTAGGAACGGTGAATTTGGACCGTTGTTGGAGTTCTTCCCCACTGAAGACTGGACCTTTAAGGGTCACGGAATGAGCCGCTTTTAGCTGTCATCCCTCAAATTGAAGTAATAAAGAGGCTATGGCTTGTGAAATAGTGAAACATACCCAGAAACGATTATCATTTCATGACTCAATATCTACAGCTGAAAGCGCTGGCTTCTACCAACCTGATCAACACCCCCCTCATTCTGAACAAGCCCCTTGACCAATTTCTTATTCTGTCGCCAATAAACCCCCATAATCACAGTAGTAATCGGCAGAGCAGCAGCATACAACAAGACAATAGCCAAAAATCCCTTTGTATACTTTGGCGCATCACTCTCACGAAAAAGCTGCTTTCCAGCTAATCCACCAGCGTTACTCCCAATGACAACCAACGCCAAGCCAATACTGCGCTTCTCAGCAGATCGAGTATTAATACTCAACCAAGCATCGTTAAGACCTTGAGATAGTGCATTGCCGCTGCTCAAGAGGGTGAAGAGGGCGTATTTGGTCCACTTGTCTTTATCAGTTGATCCAAACAGAGCACCACCGAATGTAATACTCCAAAGAAACGCGACCATGCACCATAACCCTCGTTGCTTCGTTTTATCAGACGCCCAGGCGATGGCGAAGCTCAGAAAAACAACGAGGAAGCTGCTGACGGAGTTTAAAAGATTGGAGTTGATCTTGCTGAAACCTAGGCTTCGAATGATGGTTGGTCCGTAGAGTTGAAGACCGCCCTTGGGAGCGAGAGAGACGACGTTTAGAATAGTGTGGATCCATATGCGGTAGTCGGTGAGGGCGGCGATGACACCGCGAAAGGTGATGTTGGCGTGGGCTTCGGTCTTGGAGATATCTTCTTGGTAAATTCTATCGTGCATGATTTCACGCTCGCGTGAGGTGAAGAGGTCGAAACGGCCGTGGATAGGTTTCGTGTGCATTGGCGATCGAGGGAGAAGGAGGATGAAGATGAAGAAGACCACTAAGGTGAAGATACCTTCAACTGTTTGATGTTAGCAATATCAATTACGGAGCATTTCATGAGGAACGAACTGATGAAGAGCCACTGCCAACCAGCGAGACCAGCTATACCGCCCATCTGCAAAACACCAGCAGCAATCAGAGATCCCGTAGCAGTAGCAAAATAATTCCCAAAATAGAATATCGACGTTCTTAGCGCCAACTCCTTCTCCCGATAAAACAGCGCAAGCATGTACTGTCCGCCCGGAATGAACCCAGCTTCAAAAAACCCCAACAGGAATCGCGTTGCAAAGAAGGAATGCACATTCGTAACCCAAGTTTGCGTCAGAGCAACAGTTCCCCAGATGAGTACCTGGCCCGTAAGCCAGATGGGTGCGCCGAGCTTTTGGAGAATAATGTTGGAGGGGATCTCGGCGATGATTATGCCTGCCATCATGAGTTGGTCGCCGAGATTGACGTCGTCTTTGGTCATGTTTAGATCGGTTGTGAGCGTGTCGGTTAGGGCGTTGCTGATGTTGCTGCGGTCGAGTTGGAGGGCGTAGAAACCGAGGACGAGAAGAGGCATAAGAATCAGGTCGAGCCTACGATGTGAGCTCGGGGCGTCAATTGGGAGATGGGGTTCGTGAACTTACTTTCTAACGACTGCTTTTTCTTCATCATCTGTCCAAGTAGGCTGCGCAATGATTGATTGCGGCGCATCATCAACATCATGGCTGTCTTTAGCA
This sequence comes from Fusarium hostae, assembly GCA_002234235.1. Taxonomy (NCBI): domain Eukaryota; kingdom Fungi; phylum Ascomycota; class Sordariomycetes; order Hypocreales; family Nectriaceae; genus Fusarium; species Fusarium hostae. The sequence continues at coordinate 116,245 of NJCR01000261.1, forward strand.
TCTTGATTGTGATCCATCTTGGTAGATTTATCCAGCGACACGTTGATACTTGGCCCAAATATACTGGGTAAATCAGCAGCCTGTATCGATACAGGATCGTCCAGTCGTTAACCACCAGCTGTCTTTATACCCATCCATCACCATTCCAATAATTATATCTCTTGAACATGATAAGATATCATAGATGATCAGGTGCGCACGCCATTGAATGCTTTGATTGCGTATCTTTACCTTCAAGAAGGTTTGCTAGGTTATTGTAAGGAAGATGATATAGTCGTCGGAGGTGAGCGTCGGCGATGAGCGAAAATGTGGAGTTTCGGACGGTTCGCCGATGGCTTCAAGCTGATCCCTTGAACATACGCGATTGCAACTTTGGCGAGGACAATGAGCTAACGGCGAAGTTTAAATGAAGTTGACTCAAGGGATCAGCTTGAAGCCAGAGCCAAAATCAACGTCTGCAGATTGAAACAATTCGAAATGTCCAAAGATCCATCGAAACCCAACATCGTGCTCATCCTAGCCGACAATCTTGGCTGGGGTGAGCTCGGCTGCTACGGCGGGGGCATTCTTCGCGGCGCCGCAACACCTCGCATCGACAAGCTCGCCACAGAAGGCCTACTCCTTCACAACTTCAACGTCGAGAGTGACTGCGTTCCTACGCGCTCAGCCTTGATGACAGGTCGACATCCCATTCGAACCGGGTGTCGACAATCTGTCCCAGCTGGGTTTCCTCAAGGCCTTACAAGCTGGGAGCGTACACTGCCAGAATGTCTCAAGCCAAAGGGTTATGCGACGGCGCATCATGGAAAGTGGCATCTTGGTGATATTCCTGGTCGGTATCCTTCTGACAGGGGATTTGACGAGTGGTTCGGAATTCCGAGGACGACTGATGAGAGTCAGTTTACTTCGGCTTTGGGGTATACACCTGAAGTTGCGGAGTTGCCGTATATCATGAAAGGTGTCGCGGGACAAGACTCTGAGAACATTTGTGTGTATGATCTGGAAAAGCGACGGTTGATCGATGAGATGCTGGTTCATCAGTCAAAAGATTGGCTGTCGCGTCAAGTCAAGGCAGAGAAGCCCTTCTTCCTGTATCATCCGCTCGTCCATCTGCATTTCCCGACTCTGCCGCATCGCGACTTCGAAGGGAAGACAGGACAGGGAGAGTTTGCTGATTCTATGGCTGAGATGGACTACCGAGTTGGCCAACTGATCGACCATCTGGATGAGCTTGGAGTTCGCGAGAACACGGTTCTGATCTTTGCCTCTGACAATGGACCTGAGTTCAGACCTCCATACAAGGGTACTGCTGGGCCGTGGTCTGGGACGTATCACACTGCCATGGAGGGAAGTTTGAGAGTCCCTTTCATCATCCGATGGCCAGAAAAAGTCCCCGTTGGAGTAACATCCAACGAGACAGTCCACGTAACCGATATCTTCGCAACCATCCTCGAGATTGCGGGTGCACAAGTCCCATCCGACAGACCCATTGATGGCATCAGCCAGGTATCATTCTTCAAGGATCCTGCATCCGTCAAATCTCAGCGTGAAGGCTTCCTCTTCTACATCAAGGATGAACTGCGTGCTGTGAAGTGGAAGGATTGGAAGCTTCATTTGGTTTGGGAACCAAAAGTCAACCAGTCCTCTGGAAAGCTGGAATCCCCGTATCTGTTTAATGTAGTGAGAGACCCAAAGGAGGAGACGGATATTTTGGCTTACAACACTTGGGTCTTGCAGCCTGTTATGAAGTTGAGAGCAGCATTTGAGAAGAGCTTGAGGAGTGATCCGGCTCCGCCTGACCCACTCAAGGGCCTCTAAAGGCTGTTCTAGGTTTGGAAACACAACGGGGAGTAAGAGATTCAAACAGAATAAATTAAAAAAATATGCTCATTGATTCTTTTCTTCCTTCTTGATAGCTGATAGGTGACCGCTGTCACAATTATGTTTGATCAAATATCCACGGATCCAAAGTGGGAGGAGTTGACGTCCATAACGTCGCCGTCCCATCTAGATCCAACGACGGGACAATATTATGCCCAAACAGGAAGTCACTTGCGATATCCATCGGGAGTTCGGAAGCCATTTCGTCAATAGTAGCTGACATCTCATCAAAGCGGTCACGATATGAAGCTCCAGGAGGATACCGCTCTGCCATACCCCACAGAACCGTTGAACATACAGACACCCGACTCTTCAATGCGTTCACATCAAACACCTCACCTTGGAGTGTGAGACTCCTGATACAGTGGATCAGAGCGGCGCCAGAGTGGAACAGGTTTGGTGTCGTTCGCCAATAGAACCTTAACTTGCCCTCCTTGAACCCCTCTCTGTACAGCTCAATGCTCGTAGAGGCATATTGCGCAAGATCTCTCAGCTCATCTTCTGAAAGATTGGGAAAGTGGCGTGATGGTGAAAAGAGAGTAACAAGAGTCATGTACAAAGCGCCATCGAAGAAGTTCTGAGGCGCGAGCTTTGATGTTGCGTCTACTGGGGGTACGCTTGCGTGCCATTCAATAAGACGATCCTTCATGCTCATCTTCCAGGCTTTATAGTCGAAGAAGCTGCCATTTGCTGGGGGTTTGTAGTTGAGCGTGTGAAAGATTTCGTACTCGAGTTGGCGAAAGAGAATGCAGTGGTTTGCTAATGGACTCGACGACTCGGGTCCGCTTGTTGAGGGGAGAGGCGTAAAGATAGCTTCGTCGGGTATTGATCGTGGGCGATTTAGTATAACGCAGAGGTTTGTTTCTAGAATGTACGTGGACCAGAATACCCGACGTCTCTTGTTAACCTCTGCGTCAGATTCATGTGCGTCGCCTTCCACAGAAAGGCGAGTTTCGTTGAGAAGATCGAGATCAATAGCCAATCGTGTTGTCAGACCAATGAAGTGCCAAGCTGCAGAGAGGTTTGAAGCGAAAATGGTATACTGGACAATGAGGAGAAGATTCTGGAGATGTTGTAGGTCTCCTTTCCACGTAGCTTGTGGCCGCTCTGTGAGTATGCCAATAGCTGATGCGAAGAACGAGTCGGATGCAGTGGTTGGAACAGAAGAGTCTGTCCTGTTGAGAAGTCTTATGGCGATGGCTAGAACCATGCAAAGCTGAAATTTCTGTATTGAAGTGCCCTGGCCGGGAGGAACCAGGTCCTGATACAAGGTGGCGATAGTAGTATTAAATGACTCTTGGTTTAGGACAGGTGAGAAGAAATTGGAGTGTTCAAAGTATGTGGCGGTGAGTTGGATAGCGGTCGGCTTGGGAGGAAACTTGATGCTCTCTGGCACAGTAATGCTGTCGAGTAGAGCATGGTAGCCTGAGTCTTCAGAGTGTTGTACATCGCTTGGCTTAGGCACAACCAGACGCAATAAACTCAAATCGTTCGAAGGGTGAGCCCCTGGGGTTGATTCCATAGCATCTTGGGAGGCTCGGCTAACAACAGACTCGGTGTCAATTCCTTGATTCCGGAGTGCCAGCTCAAGCTCCGCGACTCGATCCTCAAGACCTTTGACGTAGCTGAAGATGTATAAGCAATAACTCTATTCTAGCGAGAGAGAATAAACAGGCGCTAATACCTCCTAGGTACAGATTGTCCGTCAACATCAACGCTTACACAGGGAACTCCAGCACGGGCACACGATGAACACGCCGGGATGTTCTGGTCACAGCGTTGTTTCCGTGACTTGCATCGCTGACAAGCTGTGACGTTGGCACGTCGGACGCTACTTCGTTTGCGGTTTGAGGGGGTGTCGTTCATTTCTGAGGGCATGAGGATGGTTGGTCATGATGAAGATATTTACAAGTTGAAGTTCGCCGAAAGCTATGCTTTCCCCGCGTTGACCAGATAAATGGACTTGGAGCGATGGCGTCAGTCGCGCTAACCCTTGTTGGACTTGGTGTTGAGATCCTCATCATTTGAATACAACATTTGTTTTGTCCAAGGGAAGTGAATACTACGAATGTAGAATGCCGAGAATATTGAATTCTGTATGTACACCTAATTTCTGGGTGATGGATCATTGCTGCTAGACAATTGGAGCCTGCAAGAGATTAGCTGACCTTTGGCTGTTGGTATCATTCATTCTCAGGTTTGTAGTGCACATGAACATTTCATCGCAATTCAATGATAGCTGTCCATGTAGTGCATTGTTCTCTGTTCCGAGGGCAGCTGTTTGGCACTGCAGAGGCATTGCTGTGATTCACTGTGAACGCACGTGACGCAGGTAAACAACTTCAAATCACCAACCCAACTCAAAGTGAACTTACGACGTCGCCTCTACTTGTTTTTACTTTTGTCTTCACAACAAAAGCAACGTCGCCTGTTTTGATCAGCATCTCCTTCTTTTTTGTGTCCATCATGTATCGATTCTTCGACGCAAACGGTGAATCCAACATGCCGCGCCGTTTCTTGGGTGTCCTACCTCCTCTCTCCATGCCTAAGAAGCGAAAAGCGAAAGTCCTTGGGTACGTTACGCTGCATCTGTTCATGTTGTTGATCTGATCTTGGTTCAGAAAGCCTTCACGACTTCTTGCTTGCCCCGTCGAAGTTCAACTCAACATCTTGGACTTTCTATCAAAGGAAGACTTGGTGGCCTTGTCGCTTGTCAACAAGCATCTCGCCAATATCGCCCAGCCGGTTCTTCACAGAGAAGTCGATGTCAGTTGTCCTACCGGCGGTACTACCGGCGACCCTACCCCACTGATCCTCGTCGTACGAACTCTTCTCGACCGGCCTGACCTGGCCCAGGCGGTTCAGCATCTGCGTTTCGATGGTTATGACTTTCCCGCAAGAAAGGTTGATGAAATCCCCATCACGCCTATAAAATGCCTCAAACGAACAGACAAGATAAAGGCACTCAAGGTGATCCATGGATCGCGTCTCAACGACACAATTGGCTGGGCCAAATGTTTCCTGGGCGGTCAGGTTGATTCTATTGTTGCCCTGGTGGTGGCTCTTACGCCCAGAGTTAGAAGTATTTATCTCGGCGAGGACTTCTCTGTTGAGATTCGCTATCTCCGATTTCTATTCGAGCCTGAGCGCCGCACTGCTTCAAGAAACAGCAGCTTGCACAAGTTCGAGCATCTCCGCCACGTTACTGTCAACAACCAAGCCGCGACCTATTACCATAGACGCCTTAAGCTCACCAACGTCTTCCAAAGTTTCTTTCATCTTGATAAGCTTGAGAGGCTCTTCATATCAGGCAGCTTCCCCGAAGATTCACGACCGGTCGTTCCCTCTATGAAGTTAGAACATCTTAGATGTCTGGACCTGAAGAGGATTGGTGAAGCGGAGCTTGGACAGATTCTTGCTCTCGCGCCCAATCTCACAGGCTTGAAATATACCTACGCCTGGCATTCAAAGGCAAGCGATATCTCTAATCGGACCTTGACACTGGATATGAGCACGCTGCGAGATTCTCTGGAAGGACACCGACTCAAACTCGAAAGGCTGGAGCTCCTCGCTGTTGACGACCCTGGGGTCTTGAGGCGAGATACGCTCTGGCCTTTGGCTATCCAAGGTTACCCTCTCAAACTGCACGACTTCTCTAATCTTCGCATACTTCTTGTTCCATGGATCTTCATCACTGGCCCGTTGAAGGGGGCGCACGTTTCACCACTGCGCTACGTAATCCCGGAATCAGTCGTGCTGCTAAGTTTGGCAGACGATCTGCACAGACAGCCATACTGGGGCTGGAAAGGCGAGGACATCAAGCAGATGGTGACAGATTATTTGCACTACGTGAAGGAGGCGAAGCTTGACCTTGGTGCGATGTACATGGTCGGCCCGCTACTCACAGACGTCTGGACAGATGAAGAGTACTTTTCAACGAGAATGCTTGCTCTTTCTGCGGATGTCAACTTTAGGGCGGTCAAGATGACTATACCTGAGAACGATGAGTTCCGTGAGATGAAGGAGCGCTATCGTCGCTATGGGAAATGCCGGAGAGGGGCACAAGATGAGATGAATTGGATTAGGGTGTAAGCTTGGCGATTGAGACTCTCGAAAATGGGTCTCACTCTAAAGACATAATGTTTTGTTTGCTTGTCTTTGTCACGGCTGAGATCGATTTTGGGGTTTGAGAGGTTTTGAACAGCTGGCAGGTCGCAAGATCAAGGATGGAGTAGTTAAGGCAAATGACTGATTGTATAGAGGGAAGCCACGTCGTCACGTATCGGCCTTATAAAGACAGGCGGAATATGTGGTCTATGACGGGACAAGTTGCGGCGAGTGGCAGAAGACATAGATGTGTTTACGGTCTTACCGGCAGCGGAGTACAAGGCTTTCCGTACTGGCAATCACTTTGTCGCAAGCAGACGCTCACGACTGTGATTTGTCTAGGTAGAAAGAAAATGCATAAAAAGAAGAATTGTATTGTTAGTGAAGAGCTCCGTGCTTGACATTCGTGCTAAGCTATTTTTATCACATGTCTCAAAACAGCAGATCTCGTCGTCATTCATTCTCATTCTCATGCTCATTTTATCGACTGCACGACCTCGCGTAACCTCAATCAATATCCCCTGAATCCGGTTTCTTTAGCCTCTGACATGAAATTCTCATTTTATTCTGATTTCTTTTGCCAAAAATGAAGGAAACGTGGAAGGCTCGAGCGGCAGCCAAGCGCGCTGCGACTGTAGACAAGATTCCTCCAGAATGGAGATTATCCGTCAAAGACCTGGAACAAGCTCATCAGGAACGCGACATCACCGGATCATTCATTGAGAAGTTCCTCGACAGAGAAACAGTTTCTGTCACGTCTCTGAGGACTATGCAGATTTTAAATGCTATTTCTAAGCGAGAATTCACGGCGACGAAGGTCGTGAGAGCATTTTGTCAACGCGCGGCAGTAGCTCATCAAATCGTGAGTTTTAGCGCGAATATCCTAAGGCATTCACAAGAGTTTGAAGCTGGGATAATGATCAGAATAGTTGTCTTCACGAGATTTTCTTTGATCAAGCATTACAACGCGCTCGTTATCTGGACGATTACTACGCCAAACATGGGAAGCCGCTTGGACCCCTTCATGGACTACCTATCAGTCTCAAAGACCAATTCCACGTTAAGGGCGTCGATACAACAATGGGATATGTTGGCTGGATAGGCGGTAATCTCGGGATTGATCCTGATAAAACTCACAAGGTCGAAAGCCAGATCGTCACTGAGCTACTATCCCTTGGAGCAGTGCTATACTGCAAAACAAGTCTCCCTCAAAGGCTTCTGTTCGGCGAAACAAAGAACAACATCATCGCCCAGACGTTAAACCCAATTAACCGGAACTTATCATGCGGCGGTTCTTCAGGTGGTGAAGCAGCTCTTATGGCATTGGGGGGAAGCTCAGTTGGTGTTGGAACAGATATCGGTGGATCGCTGAGAATACCAGCCGGCTTTTGCGGAATCTTTTCGATAAAGCCGACGTCGAATCGTTTGAGTTATCGGGATGTTGCGAATACGAATCCTGGGCAAGATACTTATCGGTCTACAATTGGATTTATGGGAACGTCGATTGATGCGTTGGAGGTGGTGTTTAAAGCTGTTATTGGGATGGAGCCTTGGTTAAAGGATCCAGCTGTTGTGCCGATTCCGTTTAGAGAAGAAGTTATGTATTCACAACGGGGAAGAGCGGATGAGAAAGGGAACGTGAGGTTTGGTCAGAAGCCGCTGAAGATGGGGGTGCTTTGGTGTGATGGGATGGCTGGACTACATCCGCCTGTTCTTCGTGGATTAAGGGTAGTCGTTGAGGCATTGAAGAAAGCTGGGCATAAGGCACGCACCAATAGTTGAGGCTAAGGCTTACGGCTGACGAACAACAGGTCATTGACTGGAAACCACCGTCGCATGAAACAGCAACAAACATTCACGTAGGTCATTCCCCGAATTCAGCCCTCGATTGAGCTGATCAAATGTCATGTTACAGGGAGGGTTTCTCAGCGCAGACGGAGCGCACGACATGCACCAGCACCTTGATCGATCCGGCGAACCTCTAATCCCAGACTTACAAGAAGGCCTAAAGCTCGAAACCCCGACGAAACTACTCAAGTACCAAAGCCTTACCCTCCAAGGTCTTGAGTTCGAGCGGCAGTATTCCGATTACTGGAACTCCACCGCCGAATCAGATGGTACTTCCTTCAACCCCCAGATCTAACGCTAATGCTGATAAAATACAGGCCAAATAGTAGACGCTGTTCTCATGCCTGTAGCGCCTCATGCAGCTGTGATACCCAGGAAGTTCTACCATGGAGGTTAGTAGTATGAGGCGCTGTTTCACGTTTGGTGCTAAGATGGTGTAGCGTATACGGATGCGATGAACTTGACGAACTAAAATGAAAGGCCAAAAGTCTGGAATCACCCGGCCCCACCAATGACACCACCAACTTCAATATATTACTTCACTCTGCAATTGAACAGCAATTAATTATCAGAATAGCTTTATTTATATATCATTTAATAGCCCTAAGTCTATAGATTAATATTTTATATACTAACCCTATGCCTACTTATAAGCCTAAAGTCTATTAGCAGCTGAAGTCATCAGCTTCAAAATCAGTCAATTAGGCAACACTTCTCACGCTTCTTAGATCTATTTAATCAGCAACTTCCTATAAGCCTCACTTTTGTCTAGTCTAATGAATTCAGGATAAATTCTTTATAATTTGGCCTTTAAAGCCTTCTATATATATTTAATTAGATTTAAATCAGGGGAATACATAGGCTATTTAATTAGAATAAGCCTATATAAAAGCAACTAATTACTTATAGCTTTAGCGATATATATATAAGCATTATCTTATTGAAAATCGCTAAATTTATTAATAAAAAGAAGAAGATCTTCTATTAGGGCTTTACAATAAGACCAGCTAGAATAACCTCCTTTTTTAGAGGTCTTATCCCTCATTATAGGGATATGATAGATCCTTTTCCTTTCAGCAATACCTCCCCAGAACATAATTAACTGGCAAGCTTTTCCATAAGACTGAATATTAACTAGATCTTTATGGTATTTCTTACCAGGCCGGCAAAAGATCTAGCCATTAGGGTTATTTAGGGCATTCTATATAGTAACTTTATTACTGAAGTAAATCTATATAGAAAGGTCAGTCAGAATAGCTTCATTTTTAACTGACTTATATATATATAATCATTAAGATATTAAAGCTAAAACCTATAGTATTTAAGCCTTTCTTTTGCATCTTCTTTTGACAGTTTAATTTATCTTTTTAACCTCCATTTGCAGCGCCAATAGCTCTATAGATAACACTTTAGAATGCAAATAGAGGCATCTAATTCCAGTTTATGCAGAATATCATTCTAGGTAATCTTATGATGCCAATTAATTTATAAATTAATCCTAATAATCTGCAGAGATATAAGTTTCCTAGGATGCCCTTTTTATGGCTGTAAGGCAAGATTGTAGTGTTATTCCTATCGTCATTTTATCTTTAAGATTGTCCCTTAGGTCATTAAGAAGTTATTTACAACTTCCCTTTAAGATTTGCCGGCCTATAGCTCTGCCATTATGGCTGCTCTTTGCTCTAGAGTAAATTTATGGTTAAATTCGCGATTTCCGCTTATATTAGTACCAAAAGAACGGTTTTCTGAGGCCATTTTTGGTTATAATGTTGCTCATTAAAGAAGTCGTGATGGTTCTGTTACGCTGTGTTGAAAGCGGGGTAGCATGGAGGTGATTCCAGACTTTTGGCATGTGATTTTTATACCGCTGTTGTTGTTCCGACGATTAGGGCGGATAAGACGATCGATGTTTTTGATGAGGGGTATGAACCATTGGGTGAGATGGACAGGAAGAATTGGCAAGCTTGTAAGTCGCGCGCCCGAAGCCCGCACTCCACGTTGAACTTTAAGGTTTGACTCACGATTACAGACGATGCGGATACGTGTGACGGGGCACCAGTAGGGATCCAAATCATAGGGAGAAAGTTCGAAGAGGAGAAATGCCTAGCCATCGCTCGGATAGTCCATACAGTCGTGCAGAACGCAACCAAGACGGCGTAACCTTGACCGCAAGCGGAAATAAACGGATATACGGCTCTGGAAATAAACATTGATCAATGCAAGAACTGGTTTTCATCTGCCGATGGATACTCGAGCTGTATACCGTTTTTGTACAAGATTGCCAAGAAGCCAATCTCTTTTGATAACGCCAACAAGGATTCAACATGAAGTTCGTGGTCTAAGGTTGTATTGCAAGGTGCCTGCATGACAGCTGAATTGATAGCTCCTTGCTTGGCATTCTCGACGTCTGGTTCCGCGTTGCGGATAGCCCCAGGGTCTCAAACCACGTGGCTTGACAGGCCCGATCCAATGGAGCGGTATTCGCATACGACTATAGCTCTGGGAAAGTACGGAATCTTGCCTGTTCTCCAATTGACAGCCCCAGAAATGATGGATTAGTACTCAAGTTGATCGACTGGGGCATGCATGTCACTGTTGTTTACATTTGTGTTCGCGATGTATTCTTCTGGTTTATTATTTTCTAGAAACAACATGATGCTAGGGAATCGTCGACGAATGAAAATCACGACACGCCTACCGTCTTACTGACCCGAACAATGAAATGTAATCGCAGGAGCTGTATGAGCCAGTTTATGCACCGGCAACTTCTCTAACCATATCGTTAAATTCCCCTCAATTGACAACGACCCCTTATCACGGAACCCTCTTGCCAGTGGCAACGTAGCAACACCAAATCTGTTCCAAAAGCCGATATCACAAGACCTAGAACCGCGGAATTAACAGCTAACACGAGTAGTATTCTAGATGCGGATAGTTGACGCAGCTAACTGACAGCTGAACCTTGATGAAGCCCAGCTGCCATTTCTGTTTCACTAACAAGCGATAGCGTGCGGTCAGAAACTCGACGGCACCCTCTTCCCGGAGGATCAACTGTTCCGAGCGTTAGACCCCTCTTCTATTTCGGGTAGTACCAAGCCGGGGACTGTCAAAGAACTAAAGAACTCCCAGCGGGTTGGTAGTTTGACGATGAAGGGTTTCATTGAGAAGGGGATAAATCTAACCGGATGAATTGAATGCATGAATTGGTTGATGATGGGTCGGTGAAGGACGAAACAGTGAGGTTTAGCCAGTCGTTAAATAGTGGCTTGGGGCATATGACACCACTTATTCTAGCCCGACACTATCGACGCGCTTAAAAACGTTTAGTGAAAAAAGAACAAAGCCAAGTCTTCGAGAATGGAGCGGTTCGAGAATTAATAAAAGATACGGAGTAGTTTCGGTGGTATTGTGGTCTAGGTAATTACCAGCGAAGTGCAGAACCGAATGATCCGAGTCTGGCGTGAGATAAATGGCCGAGAAGGTTGAGGGGGTCACATCGACCGAGCTCCACCGTATCTTTACAGGGGGCTAATTTCCAGCGAGTTCAAACTGTTACGTCTCCTTTATGTAACGACAAGACTTTTCTATGGCTGGCCCTACGACCACCACGTTTTCCCCAGACTTTTGAACGGTTGACAATGTCATTGAGCCTTATTTCCCCAGATTTTTGAAGCGAGAGATTGCCGCGACGTTAAAGATGAACGAGAAGTGGCTGATTGATGCTGACGGGACTGGATCTTGAGCTTGTGATTAGGGCGTTCAATTCCCACGTGTCAGAGAACCAACAGCACCGAATAATTGGCTCGGAGTAATTCATCGTTATCAGGGGAAATTGTAGCTGACTCAGATCAAAGACGCAATCAGTTACTTGCAGCTTATCAGACCATTTTTCTCTCTCCTTTTGCTGTTGAGCCCCTGCCGCCACAATCTTTAGCAATTTCTACAAGGAGAAAGTCCCCGTGTGCCTGGACCCATAACGCCAAACCGCATTCCAGCAGGACTGCCGATTTCGCAATCGCTGCACGTCGCCAGGAACCGAAGAACAAACTGCAAATGCTTGTAAACTGTTGTGCTCGGTCCCGGCCTCGCAGTAGATGATACGATGCATTTGTCCGAGCTATCGGTAACAGTTTCATATGTGCTCCTTTTAGCAGTTGCTATTGGTTCGAGATCGAGCCAATTATGCTTTTGGTCAACTCCTCACCGATGATGGAGGCTTTTAGTGGCTGCATGCCCCTGGCGTCAAACTCCATTGACGTGCGCCATCACTTCAACGTATCGTGCTGCAGCCAACTGCGCCGCTCAAGTCTGACCTCGAAGTGTCTGGGCCCTGATAAAGTTGGCCAGGGGCATTTTGACCCCTTGTTGCATGCTGAATCCATTGTCCATTAATGTCCCGCATTCCCCTCGTTTTTGCTTTTGCCTTTCGTTGAATTACCTTGATTGTCATACTTTTCATCTGGTTTATCGACGTTTCAGGCTCTCAAGGGCCATAGCCCGCCGATATGTCGCTATACTCGGACGCCCCCGATGCGCGCCAGTTTTACGAGGATAAGCCGACGCTGCTTGTATCATGGTGGATCACGATTTTTTGTGTGGCGATTATCCTGACGCGAATGTCGGGTCGATACGTACGAGTCGAGAAGTTACTCAAGGAGGATAAGATCGCTGCTGGAGCGCTTATACCGATGGTTCTACGGGCTGTTTGTGTTCATTTTGTTCTCAAGAATGGAACGAATAATGTCAACTTGGATGGACTGAAGTTGAGCGCGGAGGATATTGATAAGAGGATCGTTGGGAGTAAGATGGTCCTTGCGAGTCGAGTATTCTACGCTTCCATGTAAGTTCAGGCACCGACTATTAACTGGGATAAAACTAATGGTTTGCAGTCTTTGGATCCTTAAACTTACGACCCTCGAGTTCTTTGAACGTCTTGCTGGCGCTACACGACGAAGGTCACATCGTATAATGATCCACGCCATGCGCGCAACCCTCGCCGTAACATTCCTCGCCGTTCTTATAAGCGACCTCGCAGAATGTCAGCCATTCCCTCACTACTGGCAGGTCACACCTGATCCTGGGCCCAAATGCCGCCAGGGTTTCGCGCAGATGCTCACGATGGGAGCTTGCAACGCCTTTACCGATCTCGTCCTCATCGCCTTTCCCATCCCCATCATCCTCTCTACACAAATTGCCACCAAGCGCAAGGTTCTTCTCATCATGCTCTTCAGTTTCGGTTTGTTGACTGTCGGTATTACGTTATATCGTATTCCCCGCATCATTGAAGCAAACGGGAGTCAAGTCGTTCGTACAATGTGGGCATCAATTGAGATCCTCGCCGCCACAGCAGTCGGCAACATCGTCGCGCTAGGCTCATTCCTTCGCGACAGCGGAGTCAAGCGCAAGAAGTTCAAAGAGTCAAACAGCTACTCCGGCTACTCCAACTCGCGCTCTCAGTCGCAGCCTACGAAACTTACGCGCACGGCACACAGTCAGTGGGAGGAGGAGGATCATGTTCGTACGACAGAGGGGATCTGGGCAAAGTCGCATGATACAAGCGATTCGATCTCTAAAGATGAGGATTTGCGAAAGTCGGGTGAAAGACCTGTTAGTCCGACGCAGAGTCACGACTCGCTTATTACGAGGGATCAATTGACCGGGTCGATGGATCGTGATGAGTTTGGGTATCAGCAACCGCCGACGGCTGTTATTGCGGGAGGGTCTAGACAGGTACAGAGAGCTCAACCATCGAGGGATAATTAATGCGTTGGTACGTGATTTAGTTTGTATATTAGGATATGACAATGATTACGATTTACTTTGTTGATACCGTTGATGGTTCGTTAGTGATTACTTGATCCTCTCATGTAAGATATCGTTTATTGTACGTAATAGCCCACCACGATGGCTTCAGGGGCCAGGACCATCCCCGGACCCAGTGTAGATATGGCCAGATTCTCTTCCCCATGGGCAGAAAAGAATGGGGATAACTTGACATGTCCAGTGAATCACCTTCCGGGTATAGAATGGCATGAGAATTGACGAGAGTTACAGACCGAGGCAATAAAGAATACCCACCAACAGTGCACGAACCAAGTGGAATCTCGCTCGCCTGTCGCAAGTGAAACGTTGCTCTTCCTCCACCTCCGCAGTGTCTCTCCTCAATCGCATTCATCTTCTTTCAACTCTTTTCTCACTGTGCCGCATAAATTCTCCTGACCTTCACCACCAGAGGCATTTTGGCTTCCTTTAGTCCTCTTTTGGCATCCTCGTAGCCCATCATTGGTTCCCCGTCCCGACAATCTGCAACCGAAGTAAACTGCGCATATCCCAAAGTCCTTCTAGAAACCTTCCAGAACAACCATCCTGAAGATTTTTCTTCATAGTTACAAATGATCGGCATCCAACCTCCGTTGTAACGTCATTCGCTACCCCAATTCCCTCCCCAATTGTCATTTTCATTCTTCCATTCCCCCGCAACCAACAATGAAAGATCCCCGCGATGCCCAAACAATGCAGAATCTCAATATAGAAATGGGCTCATCATGGAGTATACGCGCCCATAAACCACGGACATCATGGCTCCATAGCTTCCGACGCGCAGATCCCCTTCCAGGCTACCATCCCACCGACGCACCAGAGCGCTTCTACGACTTGCGCGCCGCCAATGCGAAAACAGCGAATACAGCACTTGCGCGAGAATTAAAAGGTCGACATCTTCAAATGATTGCCTTTGGCGGTGCGATTGGTAAGCTTACCTTCCGGCTCGGCAAATCTCGGCTAGCGCTAATGTGTTTGGTGTAGGAACTGGATTGTTCGTCGCGTCGGGTGCATCGCTTTACAGAGGCGGACCAGCGAGTTTGTTGATATCGTATTTACTACTCGGGGCGATGCAGTATTGTACGATGCAGTGTCTTGGGGAGTTATGTGTCATGTTTCCGATCGCGGGTTCGTTTTCGGCGTTTTCGACGAGGTTCTTGGATCCGTCTTGGGGGTTTGCTATGGGTTGGAAGTAAGCTGACTAAAAATCTCTGATGTGCTTTTACTGACTGTTGCAGTTACTGTTTACAATGGCTGTTCATTTTACCGTTGGAAATAATCGCTGGGGCGTTCACGATAGGATACTGGAATCCGGATCTGACGAAATCTATCTTCGTGGCTATATTTCTCTTCGTTATTGTTGTTATCAACCTTTTTGGCGTCAAGACATATGGCGAGGCTGAGTTTATCTTTTCTCTTATCAAGATCACCGCCATAGTTGGTTTCATGTACGTCAAATCCCCCTCCCGGCCCTCTCAATACTGACGGTCTAGATTACTCGCCATCGTCATAAATGTCGGTGGGGAGCCCGAGAGCGGTTACATCGGCGGCATGTACTGGCGTAACCCAGGGCCCTTCAACAACGGCTTCAAGGGCTTTTGCAGTGTCCTCGTTACGTCTGCATTCTCCTTCACGGGCACAGAGCTCATCGGCCTCGCCGCTGCCGAGACAGCTAATCCACGAAAATCTTTACCGACGGCGATCAAGCAGGTTTTCTGGCGTATCACGATATTTTACATCGTGGCGCTAATGCTGGTTGGACTATTAGTCCCTTCGGACGATAAACGACTAGTCGGCGGTGATAACGTCGCTGATGCTACGGCGAGTCCCTTTGTTATTGCGATAGAGAAGGCTGGAACTTCTTTGCTTCCGAGTATAATGAATGCAATCATCTTGGTGGCGGTGATAAGTGTTGGGAATTCAGCTGTTTTTGGATCATCAAGAACTTTAGCTGCTTTGGCTGAACAATCGCATGCGCCGCAGATCTTTGCGTATGTTGATCGACAAGGACGTCCGCTTATGGCAATACTGTTCGCATCTTGCATCGGTCTTCTCGCGTTCCTTGCAGACGTTGGTTTGCACGATTCCATCTTCAATTGGCTTCTTTCCATTAGTGCATTGAGCACTTTGTTTACGTGGGGAAGTATCTGTTTGTGTTATATCCGGTTTCGAAAGGCTTGGTATTACAACGCGCATACACTGGAACAACTGCCCTTCAAGTCTCACGTTGGTGTCGCAGGAGCGTGGTTTGCCTTTGTTGGGTACATCCTCGTCTTGGCTTCTCAGATTTGGATCGCTGTCTCGCCGGTTCATGAGCCCGGTATTGACAGGAGCGCATCTGGACTCACTCAGAACTTCTTCTTGAAAGTTCTGGCGATACCCATCATCTTGTTGTTTTATGTATGTCATAAGCTTTGGTATCGCACGCATATTGTACGTCTACCGGATATGGATGTTGTCACTGGGCGGAGGTACTTTCGCGTGCATCTTATGGCGGAGCAAGAGCGGGAAGAACGACATGGCTGGCCCACGTGGAAGAAGGTCTATCGGTTTCTCTGTTAATGTGTTTGCATTTGATGGCGTTTCAATAGCGACTGATAGATTGTATGTTCCTTCATAGAGGCACAACGATAGCATTATGCCATGATTACTGTACAATAACCGCATCAAGGTCTGAGCGAAACAGATCAAGCAACCCAAGGAAGATAGTAGTTATTGCTTTTCACTGTTTCGAGAAGTCAGTTCAAAGAGGTTAAACTGAATCTGTATAGTCTTAGATGTCTTCTCTGATTTATGTCTTGATATAAAACTCGCTACACGAAGGCTCCGATAAAATCCAACCAACACCATCCTCTATGACTTTATCCCACCTTGCTGACGCCGATAACTTCTCTTCATAACATCGAAACCCATGCGGTAGGCCCAAGAACAAATTTATATCTGTAGGAACACTACATCACGTCAGTCACCCGCCATACAAATCCCAAGAATTGGAACTACCTAGTACCTACCCAGCTTCGGTCAACATCTTCCCATAGAGAAGTGCTTCATCTCTAAGAGGATCCAACCCTACTACTCCAAGTACAGTTGGAGGCATGCCTTCAACTTGCTCTGGCGTTGCATTGCCTGGGTTGATCTTCAAATCATCAATATCTGGGTTCTTGATCTTCAGTAGACTCGTGAACCAGCGCAGTTCTTCGACGGATAACATCGGTGCTGACATATTTGTCTTGTAAGATGAGATAGATTCATTCTTCATCTTTTTCATCTGGGGCTCGTAGCAATCGACGTGCGCTAAGCAAGGTATCATAAGGACTTGCCCTGCGATAGGAGGCATTCGCTCTGTATCCCGATTGAGATGTTTTTGCAACGTGACAGACGCCGCGATCCAAGCACCAGCTGATACTCCACCAATAATGACTCTTTTCGGGTCCCAGAACATCATATCCATGTTATCGTGAGCCCACTCGAAAGCATCTTCAGCGTCGTTCCACTGCGTCGGATACCCAAACTCAGGCGTATGTCTGTAATCGACGTTCAACACAGCCACATTTGATCCAATAGCTATACGTGCACATATCGCGTCTTCAGCGTCTAGTGTGCCGAACATGAAACCGCCGCCCTGGAAGTGAATATATAGCGGGAGTAGAAACTCTTTTGGTGCGTTGACTGGTCGGTAACTCCGTGCTCGTATGATACTCCCATCGCGTGAGGGAATGGTGTGATTCTGTATCTGCAATCGAGGGGCGAGTTTTATCATTGACTTTCTCGCGATGGCTTCTCGTTCTTCGTTTGCTAATCTCTTCATTTCCGGTATTGGCAATTCTGGTACTTGTGCCGGTGGCAAGGATGCTTCGAGGGCAAGCCACCCCTGGCTTACTCCGTCGTAGCATGAGAAGTCACCCATTGGAAAGTCTTTGAGCACTAATGGGAGAAGTCAATGTGTCTAAATCTATATACTTAAGATGTTGATGAGCTGTATTTATTACCCATTAACCGAGGCTATTGGTGATCATTATCACGCTAAGCCAGGAAGGGGAGAGTATGATAGCCAGAAGCGGACGATTTGAACAGTAATAAAGAGATGAAAGAGGGTTTTTAAAAACAAGCCAGATTATACAAAAAGCAATTGAAAGAACTAGACTGATTGGTAGTATAGTATTTTCAAAGTACAATATATAAATTGAGAATATCTGCCTGTTGATTAGCCGCACCGTATGGAGCAATCATGATTATGTAATCCATCTAAACGCGTTACGCGTCGATTATCTTGTTTCTTGGCCCCAATATCAGCTTATCTACATAATTCATTGCCTATATCCAGAACCTGTGCACAATAAGCATGGAGACCCATTCTGACAATCATATCATCTCGCAGCTCACCTGTGATATTGAGCTCAACCTCGGTAAGGTCATTCAGGACATTATCCCCGCAAAACCATCAACGATTCAATTCGAGCGCCCCGTATCATCCTTAGGCCTGCTCAGAGTTCGGGGCATTTTTATACCTACCCACGTGCGAGAGAGTCTGCCTTGAGTGCCTTTTTCAAAACAGAGGACTGTGGATGATGACATTGCCGATGACTAAAAAGTACTTCGTATTGACACAACGACAAGTCCAGACCCTCCCTATCATGCGCATCATTCCAGGGACGTACTGTGTCAGGGGCCCTGAAAAGGTGCACCGCAAAGATTGTCGGCTGGTCAGTGTGAAGTTGGCTAAAAGGTTGGCGATTGAAATTCACGGCTCTGTACAAAATTTGGCGGAGTTATTACCCCAACCGCCGACAATATCGTCAAAAGACTATCATCTTTTTAAGCGCTATCACGAAGCGCCTCTGGAAGCACCAGGATGCGACATGTCAAAACTTCCAGAAAAGGCTAATATTGGCAATGATCCGTTCGCAGGTGTATCCAGTCTTCGCGTGCCATACATCACAGACTCGAGAGCGGACTGGGGGCAACTTTGCAAGGGATGTCAGATCACGTACAAGGACTTCAAGTATGGGTCTCTGCCTTCAACTGTTCTTGCACGATTGTGTCCCCCTCGCACCAGACCAGAAGGACCTGTTTTTGCCTTGACAACGAGATTGCATTCGCTTCATGGGCTGTTGGCTCACGCCGAATACTGCTATGGGGCACGGAAGTTACTCAGGAATATGGGGGACTAAGAACAAAGACGAGGATCTCGACTTCGTTCCCATTGCTAACGATACATGAAAGTGACTGGTGCACCTCGTCCCGAGTCATCTGTCAATTCAGATCCCAGCTTCTCAATCTCAGCATTCGCCTTCTTCTCATCATATTGCTCAGCATGCTCAAAATCAATCATTTTGACGTTCCCAGTGGATCGCTCGACAATAAAGTTGTAGCGATTGGCGTCTCCATGGACAAAACCCAACTTGTGCAACCTGCGCAAAGACGCCTCGCATTTTGGCAGATCAGCCAGTGTCGCATAATCGCCCTCTATCTTTTCCAAAAGGAAGCCAATGTTTCTACCCCCTTCAAAGAGATGGCCCAGGACTGCAGGTGTCATTCTCTCCTCATCAGGGCTTTGCAACCTGGTCAACGCTTCGTACATCCTAGTCTCGTGCTCAAGTTGTGGAATGAGCCACTCAAGAATGGCAATTTTGGATATTGCAGTCTTCTCCTCATATTAAACTTCTCGAATGCGCTGCTTGTGATACTTGATGCGTTTTAACGAAAGTATGTCGATATGTCGTGGATGCCAGGTGCATTCGATCTTGTCCAGCGGTTCGAAAGAGATATCCGATTGGACGCTGCCGTCTTGGGCCCGCGAAAGCCGCATCTTCGTCCAGTCTGCGTCTGGGAATGGGGGAAGTTCGGGCATCAGAAGATATGGCCTACAGAGTGTGTCTTCTTCGAAAATACGATTGGGACTCGCATGGCCAGGAATGGTAACATAATGTACTCGGTTACCGGCTCGAATACGATATAGCCCTTCGTCATCGTCGATTTCTTGGTTGAGGACTTCAATATTCGACTTAGGCACAATGTTGACTTGCTTCGACATAATGACAATTGTACCGGAGATAGTTGAAGGAAGAAGCGTGGTGTTGTCAAGAAGTTTTCTGGGCCCCAGGGTTGTATTGCCCCTGCGGTTTGAAGCATCAAGGCGTGTTTTCCCGCCACTCGTAATAGCTAGCGGCAAATGATTCAAAACGAACTCTGATCTCGGCGCTTACGCCTCACTGAGCTCTTTCTGGCGCACGCGTACTGCCGTTTCATGGAATTAACTACCAGCGGTTATTTGAGGAATCTAAGAATACAACTGAATCATCATCTCCCTTGACGCGCCATACATCATGTTGTCAAGCTACCAGAAAATATACTGTACTGTCAACAGTATTATAAATAACGCAAATCTTGATTGAAACTCATCGGAATCTCTAAAACATTTCTTTCAACCTATATAAGTCTGCCATATCTCCCCCAAACTCTTTGTCGTGACTATTACGACCTACAACGCGAGTGACTTTCATCATCACCGGCCATTATCATCGGCTAACATGGCATGCGTCTACAGATTGCGACACGAAGTACCATGTGTAATCAAATTTACAACAGTTACAGATGTGGTTGTACAAAACTTGGCGAGTTTGAACAATGCAACGAGAGATACGAGGCGCAGTCCAATCTGCAATGCGACACACCGACTCGTGTCGTGAAAGAGTCTCGAAACTACTTCGCCAAACATCTGATCAAGGCAAGCAAGTCAAAGGACGAATTCAAGGAACGCGTAGTACGTTAGGGACGTGTTGGCGCCTCCTGCGCAGCTGGGTTCCCTTCCGGGGACTATTAGCTGTGGAATTCGGGATAGATTGAAGTGTTGTTGTACAAGCCTAAGAGATATATCAGTGTACCTGTCCTTAGAGATCGTTCATAAACGACATATGAGAAGAAACATGTACAAGGATCCCAGCGACACATGACCGCATTGTGATACGTCTCAATTTATAAGTAAAATTGGTGGAGTGGCGGGAAATGTCTGTCCGCTTATGTCATCTTCAAAATATCTCACCTCACATCCGCCTCCCTTGTGAGCGGAGCATCATCTTCCTTCAACATCACGGCCCGTCAATATCCGTTCCGCCATTATGAAAGCATCGCAACGGCGTTCCCAGCGAGCACCTGCTGCTTGTGACTTTTGCCGAAGGCGAAAGGTGCCCATCCTTTCACTAAGCGTTTTGGCATCTCCGCTGATTTGTTCCAGTTGGGCTGTGATAACGCGAAACCAAAGTGTGAAAACTGCCAGGGTCGGGCTATTGAGTGTACGTATTCTCAAAGACCAGCTCAAGCCAGGTAAGATTATTGTGCGATCGTGGAGGGCTGATGGCTAATATGGGTGTTCAGGCCGTCTAATGCGCGCATACATAAACTGGAGGAGGAAAATGCCCGTTTACGTGAGCAATTGTGTTCAAGGAGCCCGGCGCTGAGCAGCGTCCATTCTGATGCTCAGCAAGGGGATATGCACCTAGTCTATAGACCAACTCCCGTTGAATCTGCACCTACGCTGAGCGGCATCAACGATCAGACTCATCAAGCAAAGTCTGAACATGTTGCTGCATCTTGCCATTTAACAACCGGGCAACCCGAGGGAAATGTGTTTCATGGCCCGTCAAGTGGCACAATCGATGTAGGAACTGTCAAAGACCCGTCTCGTGGAGTAGTCAGCTTCGACGATATTGCCAAGAAGAATCAACTTCTGGCAGAGACAACTAGGCAACGTGAGTTGATATCACCTAAGACTCAAGATAAAAGGCTCATTTAAACCAGGTCAACTCGAAAAAGTCAATCTCAGAGGAGGAAAGCTTGATTTTGGTGACGTCGACCCAAAAGTCGGCATGGATCTTCTCTCTAAATTTTGGAACCGCCAACATTACATGGGCTCCGTCGTGTATCGACCAGCTTTCATGCGCGACATGGCATGCAACGGTCGTTACTACTCTGAGCTCCTTCTCAGAGCCATTCTCTTCGCTGGGTCAATGCACACAGTTGATGCAGCCGCTCTTCGCAATACTGGCAAACTAAACTCTATCGGGCGTCCATATCGTATCAAGTTTGAACAGGCTCTGCACGCTTGCGGCTCGCAGGTCTTGTTCAAGAGTGAGATAACTACCATACAGGCACTATTGGTAGCTGCAGATGCTCTGTTTTCTTGGTGCAATGAGAGGAGTCTTTCGTGGCATTATTTGGGTATTGCGATCAGTATGATAATCGATCTTGGACTGCACATCGATGGCCCAGCTCGGAGATCTTCGAAGAAAGCATCTGCTGAAGATACGGAGATTGAGCGTCGCGTCTTCTGGGCAACCTTCAGTAAGTCTTCACAGCTGCAGAGTGAGTACGATATCTAATATTTCTAGTCTCGGATAAAGTCCAGTCCATCTACCAAGGTCGACCTACTCGATTACGAGAGCATGATAATCGCGTACCAATCGTATTTCTTGACGAATATGAAGAACTGGAGGATTTTCACACTCGGACATATTCTGCTCAGCCAGCTCAGTTGGACTGTCCGACATATAGTGTCTCTACGTTTGAGCAATTGTGCAAGCTCAGTCTCATCATGGACAGGATTCTTTGTGCTCTGTATGCGGAAAAGAACGACGCAAAGAGTGCCGATGAATTATGGCAGATTGCGCAATCACTACAACACGATCTTCAATCTTGGAAGGATGGATTGCCGGATCATTTGAGGGTTGATCTCAACGATGCTGCCTATTCTAATATTCTTCCACATAATCTTTCGCTGATGTAAGTTTGCTATTTGGCTTTGTTGTTCACGTACTGACCACAGCAGGGCATTATGTAACTCACTGATCATTCTGATCTACCGCCCATTTCTTTCCGAAGGACATTTAACATCTGTCTCTACAACAGTCGCACCCGAGGCCTTCTTTAACTGTGTGACAGCAGCAATAGAGATTCATCAGGTCCTACAACTCTACAAACAACACTTTTGCTTCAGGACAGCGCCCTACTTTATCTCGTATGCCACATACGTTAGTGCGACGATTCACGTGCGTATGGCTGCGCAGAAAGGCCAGGGCTCTCAGGCGCATGTATGTCTCAGAAATTGCCTGGAGATTTTGTCTGAACAGCAGATGTGGTGTCACGCCCCGAAACGGACGATGAAGATTCTTCTGGGTATTATGAACCGTTTGGGAGTAAACGTTGGGGAGTTTGTGGCGATAGAACCAACAAGCTGTCAAGATGGTCACCTGGGGGAGGTTGACATGCCTGAAGTAGCTGAAGTCGTCCCTGACATCACCCACCAAGTCCCTGACATGTTAATGATGCAGCAGCTAACGCCTGACACGGCGGTTGACTTCTCCGATATGGAGCTTTCCGATTTTGATATCGACCAGGTAATACAGAGCTTTGTATTTGAGGCTCCTGCTTTGACAGAGAGCGACTTTGTACCGCTTTTGCACGGGGTGCCTCAACCTGACTTCAATGATTACGGTGCGGGCAATGAGGCACTCATGGGTCAGGATATGATGGTCTTTGACAACTTGTTCGGGTTTGATTCCAGTACTTACTAGTTCAGCTAATTTCTCAGCCACCGCCGAGACAAAGTTGTAATCGGAGCGCAAAATAACGATCGTGGCCAGATGGAAAGTTACCATCCCAGTTGAAGATCTAGTTCACTCGACCTCAGTAACTTCCCAAAAGGTGCAATTGACTCGCAGAAAGTCCCAATTCAATCTGTCGGATCCGTTATCTGCATCGAACCCCATACGCCATGTCAATCGGACCGTTTACAACACAACGTTGGACTGAAACCTGGAAATACACAATTAATATTGACTAGTTATAAAAATAAAAGGTCATATCGAATGAGGCTCAAAAGGACTAGCGACTTAGCGGCTCTTTCGCGGATTTTAGCCTCCGTTGAAGTTGACGACCGGCGGAAAGCCGATGCAGCGGGCAGTTGTCCGGTCCGAGATATCCGATCGAACCGCTTTTATTTACATCATCGTTACTTGCAAGGCTGAACGCCATGGACGTTCTGTGACAATCTACGGTGATGCAATGGTCACGATAACCGAGGTCAGAAACATGTCAGAAAAATATATAATACCAGAGTCGCATTTGCATGAAGTCATGTCTTACTCAACAGC
The DNA here is from genome assembly GCA_002234235.1 of Fusarium hostae. NCBI lineage: Eukaryota > Fungi > Ascomycota > Sordariomycetes > Hypocreales > Nectriaceae > Fusarium > Fusarium hostae. Next base: position 140,049 of record NJCR01000261.1, read on the forward strand.
TTACAGACACAGACACCAACAAGCAATTACTCCCGACAATCATGGCTTCACCAAGCGCTGACGTCCTCGGTTACGAGAAATCCATTTTCGACGCAGGTCTTCATTTTGCTCGTCCTGCATTTACTTTTCAGACTTCGCAATGGGAGCCTTTGGCTAAACAGACTCTCTCGGCAACTTCTTGGGGATACATTCATGGAAATTGTGGCAGCGGCTCAACTTACAGGAACAACTTGACTGCTTTCTCTCGCTGGTCAATCGTTCCGAATCGCCTTATGCCTAGCCGCAAGGACAAGAATGGGAATGAGCAGTTCGCTGATACCTCTACGACGGTACTTGGGCAGAAGCTTCCGTTCCCGTTGGCAATTGCACCTATTGGAGTTCAGAAGATCTTCAACCCTGAGGGTGAAGCTGCAACTGCTCGAGCTGCTGCTTCGCTTGGTATTCCTTATACTCTTAGTACAGCTTCGAGTACTAGTATCGAAGATGTCGCTGCTGCGAATGGTAAAAATGCGCCGCGATGGTTTCAACTCTACTGGCCCAGCCGCGAACACGACGACATCACCATATCAATGCTCAACCGCGCCAAAGCATCCGGCTACACGGCCCTTTTCGTCACCCTTGACACTTACGTCCTCGGCTGGCGTCCTAGTGACTTGGACAACGGCTATAACCCATTCATCCACCCAGACCATATTGGCGTTGAAATCGGTCTGACAGATTCTGTTTTCCAAAAGCAGTTCAAGGAGAAGCACGGCTGTGATATCACCGATGCAGCCAGTGGAGTCTATCAGGCCGCTCAAGGCGGATCAGCTGGCGCTAGTCTTGGTGATGCGGCAAGAGAGTGGGCCAAGATCGTTTTCCCAGGCCATTCCCATTCATGGGAAGACGTTGAGTTCTTGAAGAAGCACTGGGACGGTCCTATTGTTCTCAAAGGAATCCAGAGTGTTCACGATGCCAAGAAGTGCGTTGAGGTCGGTGTTCAGGGAATCGTGGTGAGCAACCACGGTGGTCGCCAACAAGATGGCGGAGCTAGCAGTCTGGGTATGCTTCCACGTATTGTCGACGCTGTTGGGGATAAGCTTGATATATTCTTTGATAGTGGTATCAGATGTGGCGCTGATATCATGAAGGCTCTTGCTTTGGGGGCGAAGTGCGTTCTTGTTGGACGGCCTTATGCTTATGGTTTGGCGTTGGGTGGTGAGGATGGTGTGAGGCACGTTTTGAGGGCGCTATGTGGTGATTTGACTATGAATATGCACTTGGCTGGATTGAGGGATATTAGTGAGCTGAATCGGGATGTTCTGGTGAAGGAGAGTGATCTTGTGTAACGTAGTGCTTTGCAGTCGTGAGTGAGGCACCCGATATTTACGGCGAACCTAAATACTTAAGACCTTGCAATGGAACTAGTTTCTCTGCCTTCTTACGTGCTGAATCTTGATCTTTCTCACTGCGATCTTAGTTAGGCTTATACCAACTTAGCTTACTGAAGTTATAGCGTCAAGGATTTGCTTTCACAACGTCGCTTACCCTATGTTATTTGTCCTGGCTTCAGGGCTGTCAATGCCCAATGATTTCAATAACCGTCTCAGTCTGGAACAGGGACATGGTGGACTACTCCGTCATGGCTATTCGTCCGGTTGTTCGGCGAGACAGATATAATTTGTTGTAATATGGTTTTCACTGTTGAAGCAGAAGGTCTGAGATAATTTACGCAGAGCGGACAAAGGCGAGCGAACGCATAAAGCCTATGGGGATCCTGATCTTTGCATTTTCCTGTGGATATTTGTGTTACTGAATATGTTTACTTTGAGGTGTTAATTTTCATTGTTGCACTTTTCTGCGAGCTTCTTTGATAATGAGCGTTGTCCAGGTATTTTACCTCCGTCAGTGTAGATTTACATCCATGTTCTGGGTCTTTTTTATGTTCTTTTGTTCCGTCTTTGTTTTCATGCAGAAATAGAGCTTGTACTCTCACCTATAACTTACATTGCCTCATTCGCATGTTCAGCTGTGCTGGTTGCAGCTTGTTTGGGTAACTGAACAAAGACCATATTCGCAAGACTTTCTTGATATAAAGGACAGCTCAAACCCAGACAAGTTATCACTGATCAACAAACAACACAATTCTCTTACACTTACACTTATTTTAACAACCCCAGACACCGTTCGAATTCACATCAACAACACTCTTCACGACTTCAATCATCATGTCTTCTCACAACCGAAACGCCAGTGGAAGCAGCCAGTCTTCTCTCCTTCGTCTCCCTACCCCCAATGAGCTAGGAGATGATCATACCTTCTCCAAAGCATCTCTCTACCCAATTGATCACACAGACTACGAGCCTTGTCGCAAGAGGATCATCAACACTAGCTTTGGCGCCCGCCAGGTAATCCGTTTCATTCACCATCTAGAGACCCATGACCCTGCCCAGCACGATGCTGCGGTGAAGAGGCTTACCGAGATAGGTGTTGATATGGATGACCTGCTGCGTCTTTCCAAGCGTCGTGCTGAAGTTCCCTGGGAGGAGACTTGGCCGTATAACTGGGATAAGAAGGAGGGTTTGGTGTTGGGATATATGAAGAGGAACCTGCCTCGTTGGATTGCTATTATGAAGAAGAAGGAGGCGCAGGAGTCTGCAGAAGCTATGGGCGAAAGTGTTGAAGCCGATGATTCAACTGGTGGTACCATGGTTAACGAGATGGCTGAGACTGGAGCCACCCAGCAGGGCGAGGCGAGTCCAAAGGGAGAGGTTGGGGAAGGCGTCGACGTCGAAGAGACGAAAGGTTCACCTGCGACGGATGAAGATATCCATACCGAGGCCCTTCTTCCTAAATGCTCTATGACTCTCAGGGCGTTGATTGCATCCTATCGCATGGCCCATGCAGAACAGAAGCGAGCTGAGCGGGTGTAAAACAAGAAGGAGATGGAAGTCTGATAGGAGGGACCTGGATGGTTTGATGGTTTCACCTAATTTGGTGTCCATAGTTAGCGTTTGGAGTTTGGAGGTTGACCTTTCGAGTTTTAGATAAGGATATACGTCCCTTTTGTTGCTTTAGATTGCGATTGAAGATGTCTCAATTATATTTGTATGGGGCTCAGCTTAGGTTACAGTCTGATATGTAATGTGAATGTCAACCTATATCCACATAAATGTTTTAAGACAAGGACAAATATGCTCCAGTAATTAGCAGCTGCTCTAGTTATGCAACGTAACCCAAGACTTCATTGTACTTCGGCCTTTTGGAACGACCAGATATTTTGTTGGATGGCATCAAAGCGTAGCCTTATGGCCTATGACGTTCTGTATCAGACGTGATAAATTGATCTGCATGCCGTCTGTTCCGGCGTGAGACTCGTCGAATGGCCTACCCAAAGCGAACGCACAGCTATCGCATGACTGACCTAATCGCTTCAATATATAAGCTAAGTGAATAGCGCTTACGTCTCAAATATGTGAACTTCCTTCATGCGCAGAACTCATAGTCTCTTGACTTTAGTACTCTCCTACTACTCGCCTCGATAGTATGAGCTTCATTAACGCTATAACTAGCAATGTCTCGTCTCGAGTGACACCTAGGCCTGGCGAGTTTCCAGACGCAAAACGGGACGCTCTAAAGGCCTTCGAGGTTTTGAGAAACGGGGGCGTTGCCATCGCCCCAACAGATGTCGGGTATGGCATGATGGCCGGAAGCGTCAATGCAATCGAGCGTATCTTTATCACCAAGAAGCGTAAAGCCGGACATTCCATGGGCATCATTGGAATATATGACCTTCTTACGCGACTATACAATCTTCTAGACGATAAATATACCATCATATAAATATTTATGGAAGATTTAAGGTACCCTAATGGTTGCCTTTATTGAGAAGATAAAAGAGTTAGCAGTAGAACTTATCCTAAATATTAAGCAGGTTATAAAGAATAACACTTTAGGTTTTGCTATCAGCAAAAGACCCTTTTTATAACAACTTATGCAGCTAAATGATAAGAATGGTTTGGTGATAATAGGTAGTAATGCCAACTTAACGGATTAAGGACAGAAGTTTCAAGTTAAGGATACCAAACCTAAGATTTTAGAAGCAGCTAATATAGTAGTTAACTATAATCGGTAAAAGTGGTATTTATATGGAAGAGCTGGGACTATTCTGGACCTAGATAATGAGCGTATCTTGCGGATTAGGGCAAATTATGAAAATATAAGAGAGAAGCTGATTGATTTATTTGGATGGACTGTTCCGGAAGATCCAGATTATGATATGACTGGGAAGAAGACGCTTGGCTTCTCAATCAAGTTGGGTCCCGAGGACTGAAGTTTATAGCACAAGGTAACAGTGAAAGAGGATGCAAGATATGATCAAGAACTAATAGTATTTCTATAAATAACAGCAACATATGGTATATATCCAAACTCCGTACTCCTATCCCCGTTCATGTTCGATGTTGTACTACCGTGTTGTCTGCTGGCAGCTCATGCGTGAAATGCGTTGGCGACCCTCCCATTTCCCATGGTTCATGTCTCGCAGCGTTATCGTTCGGTGCCTCCACTGGTACATATCCATATTTCGGCCCATCTTCTACCGCGGTTGCGGAGGGTGCAGCCTTGTTAGCCCGTCGTCTTCGCCAGAGCATGAAACCGGCGCCCGCAATAAGAAATGCTCCAGCGACAGCACCTACTGCTACTCCGGCAGTTGCACCAGTCGATAACCCCGAAGAGGGCCCATTTGTTGCTGAAGCAGTGGCAGTATCATCGGCAGTCGTCTCAGTTGCTTCGTCAGAGGTCTTTGTCTTAGGTCTCGGTTTGTTTGTTCGTGTACCCGTAAGCGCTGAGGTTGTTGCCGACGAGGGATCGGTGATGTTAAATGTATGACTCGCAAAAAGGGCACCTGTATCGCCAGTCTTGAAAAGCCAGAGACTAAATGAGTTTCCGTCGGCTGGATCGATTCCTTGATATGACGCGATCCATATATACTCCTTTGACTTGCTGTTCGCTGCAACCAAGTTAACCTATGGCTTTATTTTTGCTCTTCGTAGACTTACATTGCAAGTTGTATCTCTTGCCAGTGTCAGTTTGCCACATGGTAAGATCAGTAAACTCTGCATCTGTCTCCCATGTAATCCTGATTTCTTCTCCCAGCTTATAGTGAGGGTTATTAATGCTGGAATCGCTCGGTGGCGGGTTCGTGAATGCGGCTTTGACTATTTGCTGGAAGAATAGAAATGCCAGTATGGCAAGTAAACGATGAGTCACCATCTTTCACGGTGTTATGGCGGAACTGTATGGTGCAGAGAAGGAAAAGGAGCGAAGAAAAGACAACACGCGACACCGCGGGTTATTCCATCTTATAGCTTACTTGTTGACCCTTCTACCGGTGGGCGCAATGGATGCAGACAAGGATCGACATCCTGCACATGTCCTTAATTAAGAAGCGGGAATGAGCCTTGCCATTCATCTAGTCTCTGCTAGTAAGTGGCTTGGTGTGTCAGACAGATATTGGCCCCCGTTATCATCAGGCTGTGTAGTTGGTTGGGGACTATGTATGCTGAGTTAAGCCATCGTCTTTTTTACGTTAATGACCATATACCTACAGCATGCAGTGGTGTTCAAGATGTGCATCTTTCCACCGTTACTTTCAAAAAAACCCTCGAAGTATCCATTAGGCCGACGCAAATGTCGACCTTTTCATCAGTAGAACATAAGACATCAACATGGAGCATCCCTGCTAAGACGGCAGTGAGATGATCACTAAATGGTCCGATGCAATCAGAAGTCCGCTTCCTTCGGTGCCTCAGCCCCCCAGTTTCAAGACGCTAGGATCGACAACCCTATCATAGATGTTTCATCTCACTCAGCTCACCAGATTGGACTCTAGATGAAGTTTTCTTCAAACTTCGTGCCGCTGCAGGTCCTTGACTTCGCATAGAGGGAGGAAATCAACTTCTCAATGGCCTTTGCAATACCCACAGAAGTGAGTTTCCCTCTTCTGATATGTCTCGCATTCACGTCTGGCTCGGTCTCACTAATGCGTGCGATGTTGGGGGATCTGACTTAGCGCTCGTGTGATTGGTTCTGATCATCCCTGCCGCGATCCTTCTCGGTCAAGAGACTTGGGAGCTTTAGTATTTGACCAAGAAGGTGGGAGGCTGCTGTTTAATTTGACAAGTTTTACAGCAGCTTGAGTTCTCATCTCATAGAGAAATATCTTCATATACCAAGTATTTTCATAGCGTTCATGTGTCTAGTCATGACTAGGGATAGTTGCTCGACTTTGGATGTTCAGCTGTTGAAACGATCGACTTCTGCTAGCCGTATTTGGTTAGATGCACTTGCATCGCCCATATGGGGGTCCACTGCGAGTTATTTCCGGAACAACTCAGCCTCTCTTGGACTCTCAGTATCGCTGCACATCTTGAGCTGATGGCGTCCTTCATCTAAATCTATCATAATTCTAGCTGAGATGTCTTCAAGCTGCTCTTGCTTTTTGGCTCGCCATGAAAAGGTTCATCTCCTATAAATGTTGATGCAATAGCTGCAAGCTTCATCGTGTACCCTAAACAAAAATCAGAGAAGGTTTTTTGAGTCCAGTTGTGTCTGCAAGTTGCTTGCCTATTAACAGTGTTATTGTTCAGTGGATTGATTGAAAGTGAGAAGTATAAGTGATGCTATTACAGATAGTTTGGCATATATATGCCGACTTCTTTTCCCTCTTCAAGTTTTCCACTTCGCTATGATAAAGTTGCCGCTCATCCCAGCAAAAAGCTGAACTCATTCCAAGGAGGGACGGGAAAGAAAGCCAAAAACAACAACCATGCAGCATTCCTATATTACAGCAGTGTTTGCTTAGCTTGACTCCTGTGGAAACTAACTCGGCAGACAACACATAGATAATGACATCTAATATAAGGGCGTAAGCTATTGTCCAACCTGATTTCAAATTCGTGGTTCGCTTCACCCCTAAAAGAGTAGTTTCTGCCGAATCAGAGACAGATGCAGCAATATTAACTTCTTTCGATTAACACTCGATCTGGTATCGTGGATAACTCTATTCTTGTTTGTAGTAGAACTTGACATAAAAGTTATAGTTTCGTCTGATGAGTATGAAGACGCACACAGATATACTGAGTTGAAACGCAAAACCAGGGAACTTAACTAAGTTGAATGACGCAACTCCAACACAGCGGAGGCATCGGAGTTCATGCATGAATTGTTCAGTCCACTGAGCTTTTGAATATCATTGGCAATTGCCTCGGTAATCTATAGAATAAGCACGGGAAACTCGTCCTTTCCGAGTATCCGAAAAAGCCGGCGTCGATAAAATCGGCGGACCCTCTTGTTCTCCGATATCCGTTGGGTAGGGTAGGTACCTTACGTGGCGATTGTTAAAAACGGAGATAAGATAGGATCCATTCAACAAACACTCATTTATTTAACCATGAGACACAAGTTTCAAGCAAGGAAAAGAGCAATAAAAAATGCTTCAATCGTCGTGAATGTAACTTTCTGGCTGGATAAATACACGAGATCTTTATCCCAAGTTGGAGTTGAATGAACAACTGATGATGTCAGTCTCACGCTCCGATTGGCCGCGAGCTCATGCGTAAGCCCGCCTAAACTCCGCGGATATGGTGGGCAGCTTAGCAGGCTTAGCTTACCTGCAGAAGCAGAAGCTATGATGGAACTGAATTTTTGATCTCAACATTACGAGTGGTTTTTTTCTCACTCAACCTCAAAAACCTCTCACCTCCTATCTTTAAGCCTCATTCTTACGAAGCATTGTCCATTTGCATGTTATTATTTCAAGAGCTGAAGCGGATGGTCCCTTCTCTTCTGTCAGCATCGGGGTAAACGCCACAAAGAGGGGCTCAAGATCCCTCATTCAGCCTAAGACGTCAGCATTCGAGGCTCAGCATCAATTCGCGCGTATATCACTAGAATATCTTCCGTCACAATCTTTCCCAGTCAATTAGACACTGCAGATTCATCACAATGAGTCGTTTAGCAGGCTGGTTCCGGTCTGGGACCGCGACGCATGCCACTGAGGCCAACAGCGATGCCGGTTCAATATCCACCAAGGATAACATGGCCAGAGAGATGGAGGACATTGACGACGCCATGGCATCGTGCGGCCTCATCATGAACGACGATATCGATGGAGCATGGGAGAAGTTGCAGACGGGAGACTCGTCCTTTCACCAGCTAGGATTGGCAGTCACCATCTTCATGCGCTCCGTGCTGGGCTTTGAAAAGGCCGTCATGACCGAGACAACCACCAAGCTCGATGAGTGCGAAGCGAAAGCTTGGGCGGACTACAAAAAGGCCCAGAAGCATGGCAAAGCTCGTGCGGGGAGCAAATTGTATCCTCCCGGTACAGAGTTTGAGCTCGTTCGTGCAGAGACCCAGCTCATGGGCGCCGTAGTGGGTGTTTTGCACGAAAGTCTCATCGATGCCATGAAGAGTTTTCTCAAGCTCCGCAAGGCATTCATGACGCTTGATGCGATCATCGAGGCTGAGGCGAAAACACTTAAAAACATGCCTCAATCAACTTCAGAGGCATCGCTGTCTGCCAAGCCAATTACTGAGATGGACAAGAGCATGGAAAAGCTCGATATTGAGTCGGCTTCTGGTACCCAAACACCAGCGAATGGGGACTCTTCAAGCTCGTCGAGCACGGAGGATGAGAAGATTGATGAAGGTGCACCGCTGCGCGAAGCTCGATCGAAGCCTACTGAGTCCGACTCTGTTCTTCTTGAGAACCCTCTGGATATCTTTGTGCACTCTGGCGCCAACATGTGCTTTGGCATGATCCTTCTCATGTTGACCTTGGTTCCTCCCGCTTTCACTCGCCTTCTTTCCGTCGTCGGCTTCCGTGGTGATCGTGAGCGCGGCGTTCGTATGCTCTGGCGCTCCACTGCTTACGCCAACGTCAATGGCGCCATCGCTGGTCTTGTTCTGCTGTCTTACTACAACGCTCTTCTCGGCGCGGTCGACATCCTCCCCGATGCAAAGGATTTTGACGAGGGTGCTGAGATCGTTGGGCCTCCACGAGAAAAATGTGAGAAACTTCTTGCATCGATGCGCTCTCGGTATCCGGACTCGCGACTCTGGCTCATTGAAGAGGCGCGACTGCACAGCAATGAACGGGACCTACCCAAAGCCGTCGATGTTCTTACTTCGGGCGGCGAGTCTAAGATGAAACAGGTTACAGCACTCAATAACTTTGAGCTCTCCCTCAATTCAATGGCAATTCAGGACTGGCCTCTTATGCGCGATTCATTCATGCGATGTCTCGAGCTTAATGACTGGAGTCACGCACTGTACTACTACATGGCCGGCATTGCCTCCGTCGAACTGTACCGCGACGCCGTAGCCGCCGGGGACAAAGACGAGGCGCGTCGTCAAAAAGTCAAAGCAGAAGAATACCTGCGTAAGGCGCCAGGTGTAGCGGGTAAGAAGCGCTTCATGGCGCGCCAATTACCCTTTGAGGTATTTGTTCAGCGCAAGATACAGAAATGGGAGGAGCGCGCTAAGAGCTTTGGCGTTGATCTCGCTGATGCGATTGGACCCAGTCCCGCGTTGGAGATGAGTTACATGTGGAACACCATCAAGCGCATGGGACCCGCTGAGCTTGAGAAGGCAGTTGGGGGGATGAGTTGGGATAGATGTACTGCTAAGCCGGAGGTGGTGGATAAAATCAAGGCTGAGGTTGATGAGATGGGAGCTTGGGCGCTTGTCAGGGCGTCGTTGTTCCGCAACCAGAAGAAGTTTGTCGAGGCGAGGGACTTATTGGAGGCGCATGTCTTCAAACATGACCGGTAAGTCTCACATTTCGCATTGTATCACGTCGACTAACAAAGGTAGATTCGCATTCAAGGGCCCGACAAAGGACGACTACGTTCTCGCGGCAGCAGTGTACGAAAAGGGCGCCATCGCATGGTCAGAGTGCTGCAATCCTCCCGAGGGCACAACAGATGAGATTGCGGCGTACAGACGGGAGAAGTACGACGAATGTGTGAAGCAAATGGATGTCGCAAAGGTATGGGAGACCTTTGTGCTGGACACTAGAATTGGCATGAGAGTACAGAGCGGCATTGAGACGCTGAGCTGGTTTGCTAAGAAGATGGGGTATAAATAGATGGAACAAGCAATGGGACGGATGGGAGTTTGTACACTTAGAAGGTTGGGTGATTCACTGGGACTGGACTTTTATGTCAATCGGAAGAATGGACCTCATTCAATTGCCGGCGCGTTTTGATCTCAATCGCGAACTCCTCCTCTTGCCGCCATCATCTCCATTCGTTAATTTGTCAATCCCTCCTTGAACAGCACTGACACCGCTATCCAACTTATCCGCCGACCTCTCCTTGACGTTATGTTTCTCCGCCTCAGCCCTCACATCGTCGAGGACATCCCTCCCTCTCCCTGTATCATTCGCCCAGTCCAGAAATCCCCAGGCGCCGAAATTGCAATCACCTCCGCTCGCGTAATGAACCGCTCTGCGACGCGTCATTCCACCCATGATAATACCAGGGACTACACTGTACCCTGACGTGGTGACTGTTTCTTCAACCGTGCAGAGCGCAAGGAAGAGGAAATACGTGACCATGTGAGGGCGCAGGGCGATGGCGGGTAGGTACATTGGGAAGAAATGATGGAGAAGAAAGGGGATTGGATGATCTGCAAACACGACAAGACTGTACGGCGCTGCTGATCGAGCGTGACTGAAGCGCTTGTGAAGCTTTCCAATTGTGCCTTTTGAGTGAAGAATATTGCGATGAATGTAATAAGTCAACACTTCACGCCCCGCCATCATAAGCACCAAATGTTTCGCCAACTGCCACGGCAAAGGCAACAACGCCGTCGGATTAAAATCATTCTCACCAACGACATATCTAAACACCAAATGCGACGCGCCCTCAAGCAACGTCACGCACAAAAGGTTCACCAACACGAGACCAAGCTGTCGCGTAAGCAAGCGTGCATTACGCGGGGCAAGCGAAGCACGGCCGCCAAATTTGATCGACTCAGCGATGCTTGGCACCGCCGTGTCAAAGAGTAACGATATAAGCGACGGTATTAGAAAGAGGATTATACGCGTTGCGAGGGAGCCGATGAGACGCACGCGAAAGGGCGTGTGGGTTAGGACGAAGGTTGTCCATTGGACGTAGAAGAAGAAGATGTTGAGGGATGTGGACCATGATGCTGAGGCGGGGGAGAGGAGGTAGGATATTATGGGGAGGGAGAGAAGAACGTCCATTGTTAGTGATTAACTGGCGATGGTATTGTGGCGCAGATGTAAAGTTTAGATTGAAAATGCCACGAGATTTGTTGCTTATTTTCTGGGGGTTATTTTAGTGAACGGATGAGAATGGTTTCATTGGCATGACGTCGCGGTGCTTTTTATCCTGGAAACTGGGGAGATTTGGCATGATGATCTGGGGCTGGGGAATGACGTAGACGTGGCTAAGGCATGGTCAGCCACAAATCTTGATTGCTGGACTTTGATGCCGACGACAGAGAGAACAGCCTAAAATAAAGTGATCCCGATGATATTTCTCTTCTTACAGCTTTACGCCATGTTAGCTGCATGTTTGAAGGGATTAATCGTGTAAAGTTGGAGCTACGGCAATTAAGACCATCTTTGTTAGCCCAGATGCAGGTACCGTATCAACAGATGCAAGGGAGATAAGCACAAGGACCAGAAAATAAGGCCATGGTTTCATGCTTGGCAATAAAAACAAACAATATCAACAGCAATATCTCCTTCTCTTTTCCCGGTAATTATAAAGTCGACTATACTCCGCGAAATGTCACTCATCGCGGCCTAACAAATTGTATGAAATTGGTCTACTCTAATCCAGACAGCTCCAGTCTAAAACGAACATCCGCTGTGGAGCTGTGGAGTTTCCAGTTAATTGACCCTTCTACCCGTCGCAGATCACAAAATCTCCAACCCTATTTAACAATACTTCTAAAGCTTTTGTTCACAAGTTAGAGTTAAAATTGTGAAACTGACAGTCTAGACAGATTCGTTGGAATGCTGATGAGATGGAATGTAGATTGATTGTTTGATTGGTGCAGGGTTTAAAGCTAACGGGAAAGGAATAAGCTTCAGGGGAAACTTAACTTTCAGGGGTCCAGAGGGGGACTCAGGGGTGGATTGTCACTGAAGAGAGCGCGAGAGAGGCACAGCGATAAACTAAACAGAATGAGATCTGAAGCGTTTCTTTTCTCTCTTGTTTTTGTTCAGAGATTTGTCACTCTTGGTCATGCGCACTTCCCGTCGGGACGCACGCTCCCGTGTTGGTGATAGCGTCTGTGGTTACTGTACTGTACCTCAGGTCGGGTAACTTCAGGTCACCTTCAGCCCCGGCCCAGGTATGTTGAAACCATTCCTCCCCCAGAATCTCGACTTGTCTTTTCCATTCATTTATTCTCGACTGTACCAGAGTCTAAACAATTCAGCTGGAATATGAGTCTCGGGTTCTAATGCTGATTGATTGGCCCGCTGTCCATCCCTGGCTTAGCTTTCTGTATCCCCCCTAGCTTAGCCTTGTCCCCTCTCCCATTTTTGTCTTTCGCTTCTCCTCGTCAACCAACTTCCATTTACGCGACCATCAAATTATTACCGACTCTTTATCCTGGACGGGTTGATCTCTCTCTTTTGTTATCTTTTTTTCTGCCTCCCTTCTTTCTCCCTTCTTTTTCTTCCACGCGACATCCGGAAGAGAAACCCACTTGGCTCAGTCTAATATTCCTAGTACAGCCACCGCGATCCACCATCACCACTTCCACCAAACGAGCTAATATCCCCAAAGAGATCCTCCCTCATCGTGACATTTTACTCATCCCTTATTCCAAGGGTGAAAGCCGCGCCACCCTTTGTCTGCGCGAGACACTATCGCGAGACACAGCATCGCGACCGCTGCCTCCCTTGACATCCACTTCTTTAAATCGACCTAGAGTCGGTCGCCCTAGCCATGGATTTTGACTCGGCTGATGTTCCCCCTATCCCTACGCGCGCCCACAATCACCACGCTCATTCTCGACGACGCTCTCTCCAAGGCCCCTCCTCGTCAAAGCGCAACTCCGGTCTTCCTCCCGCCAGTCCAGAAGTCATCTCCAACCTCATCACCAGCCTCAGCGTCATCTCGAACCCTGCGATAAACCACTTCGAAGCTCCTCCGACGAGCCTGTCACTACCCGCGAGTCCCGGGAGCGGTAGCTTTGGTGTGGACTACGGAGCGTTTCATCAGCCTAGCCTCGACGACCTGAGACAAGACCCCGTGTCACTCGACGAACTCGCCGCTTTACCTCCTGTCATTCGCACCTCGAAACCTCCCAGCGGTTATTCACCTTTGACAGCGACAAAGAGCCCCAGGAGTCCGAGAAGTCCAAGCCGCGAGGGTTCCGGTGGACTGCGATTGTTTATCCGAAATAGTACATCTCGACCGTCGTCAAAAGGATCTTCAGCTGCGTCGAAGAACGATGATGCCCAGAGTATAGGGAACCTTTCGATCGAACGTCGTGGCGCCACGACTCCCGAATTGAACCATAAACAATCGTACGATAGTTGGGGCAGGAAAACATCGAGGAGTCAAAAGGGCCTCATGTACATGAGTTCCAAGGAACGTCTGCGGGAGAAGGAGGCCGAGAGGAAGAGGGTTTCTGGCGGAGTCTCGGCTTCATCCTCTGGTGCTCTTGCTGGCGAAAGTGTTCACAGCGGTGGGCGCAGTGATCCGTTCTTTGCTGAGACAGCGATCCGTGAAGAGTCACATTACGAGTTGCCAATTGAACGCCCGATGGATGCACCTTGCGCTATTCCCGCGCGAAACTCGAGTCTTGCGAAGACGGGTCCGCAGAAGAGATCAAGCGCGAGGAGGTCAAGACGGGAGGATGGTACGACTAATGATGTGATTCCAGAAGGCGAGGAACACAGAACTCGAGATCGGGAGTCAAGTCGAAGAAAACAGAGTCATTCGGGACATGTTCAGTCGAGATCATCCACCAGATCACCGGTTTATGGTCTCAAGAATGCATCCCCATCAAAGAGCACCAGCGTGGCGGGCAGAAGCTTCCTCGACGTCAATGACGGCTTCAGCGACGAAGATGACGAGGGCGCGCCGTTTCCTGCTGTCGCTCAAGGTCGAAAGCGGGATCAGAGCAGTGACCGCCACGATCGGAGACGATCCGGGCGACAGAGCCCAGCACCAAATGAGGCTATCAAGGTGAAACGCAGCAGCTCACGACTAAAACGTCTATCTGCACCACTGAATCACAAAGGCGATGAACGAGCCCGCGATTCACCAAGTCCCCAACCAGTCCAGAATCATGCTCCAGCTGGTTACGAGCGTCCTCAATCTGCCGACTCTGTCGATGATGCTGTCGAGTCTTATTTATGCTCACCACGTTTATCGCAGAAGATTCGACATCCTCAAACAGGTCGCGTTATATCCTTCTCAGAAGTTGGGGATTCTGAGGGTTCCGCAGTCTTTTGCTGCGTTGGAATGGGATTGACGAGATACATCACCGCCTTTTATGATGAGCTGGCACTGACATTGAAGCTACGGCTTATTACCCCGGATCGACCGGGCGTTGGCGATAGCGAGCCTTATTCTGATGGCACTGCTACGCCGCTGAGTTGGCCAGGTAAATGTCCCTTCCTGCAATTGAAAAGTGTATACTAACTGTTGTAGATGATGTTTATGCTATTTGCCAGACCCTGAAGATCACAAAGTTCTCTATCCTCGCTCACTCCGCCGGCGCCATTTATGCCCTCGCTACAGCACTTCGAATGCCTCAACATATCCGCGGTCGAATACACCTCCTCGCGCCCTGGATCCCTCCCTCCCAAATGAACGTCTTCGGCACCTCGCAAACCCTCCCCCCAACCAACGCTATCCCGACCTCGCAACGAATCCTCCGAGCCCTCCCGACACCCATTCTCAAGGCTGCTAATAGCAGCTTCATGACTGCGACGAGTAGTTCAATTACAAGTTCATTACCGAAAACACCACGACGAGGAAAGCGAAAGAATAATGGCGGTCGAGACAGTACAGCTAGCACGCGTAATGTGACGCCGAGCTTGGATAAAGAGAACCTGTATAATAAATCACCCGGTCACGGCGACACGGAATTGGAACCTCCCAATGCTTCCGAGAATATGGACAGAATGAGTATTCCTCAAGGTACAAGAGGCGATTCGGATATTATCGCAGCAGCAGCCGATGCCATGGCAGATAAGGAACGCCAAATGACCTACGATCTCCGATTAACACACGCCATTTGGGAACTCGCCACAACAGGCGCAAATCCAGCCGTCGATCTCCTCGTCTGCCTCGAGCGTCGTCACACAATTGGCTTTCGCTACGTCGACATCACAAGACCCGTCGTCATCCACCACGGAAGTAGAGATACCCGCGTCCCCGTCGATAACGTAAAATGGCTCGGCAAGACAATGCGTCGCTGCGAAGTTCGTGTTCTTGAGGGTGAAGGGCACGGCTTAATGGCTAGCGCGAGTGTAATGGGCTCTGTGCTTATGGAGATGAGTAAAGAATGGGAGGATTGGATGAAGGTTACTGGTGCAGATGGGAAGAAAGATCGTGAAAGGGGACGACGAGGGACGCTCATTCGATAATATTAATACTTTAACATACTTGTCCGATCGGATGGTCGGTCTTGATACCCCTGAGAGACGAGCTTCATGCTTGGTTTGGTTGAGGGACCAAGGTTGGAGTATGGCATCTCGTTTGTTTCTTAGATAACATTAATCTCGAGGACTGCATGTCCCATGTAATGCCTTTTACATATCAACGCTTAATGATAGCTTCTCTAAATGATACCTTCACGTCTACCTTTTAATTAATTACTTCATCCCTCTGCAAGCATCCTGGTCCAATCAAACTTGCGCCATCCTTTCTTGAAGCCCTCCACTCTAGGATCACCCCTCATCCACCGCCCCTGCTTCTTCATAACATGCGGCTCCGCATCAACAATGCCCCCCAGAACCTCACGCGCAAAAAGATCGCCCTTTGGCCAACGACCTGCGTCTTCAACGACATGGCCCAATCCGCCATCTAGCGTAAACCACACGTGAAAATACGGCATCTCCTTCGCGATACAGCGTCTAAACGCCGAGCGACCCATGCCATCGCGCGCTTTGGCACCTGTGTCGATGATCTTGCGATGCTGACTCCACTCTTCGTCGGATGACAAGAACGCCTCTTTGAAGTACGCAGGAGCAGTGGCGCCTTCTTCGTAGGGTATCGGGACGGCGACCATGGCTGCGTGCATGCGCCGATGGGGCTGCGCTGCGTTTTCGTAGAATACGACCTCGCGACCTTGTTCGTGATACATTCGTGTGAGACTCTTCATGAAGTTTCGTATTTCCTCCCATTCATCATCGTCGCACTCTAAAAGATTCGAGCGGTGCGCGAGGGGCGCGATGACGGCGCCGCCAGGGGAGATTTCAGGCTCGGTTGCTAGGGTGAGAAAGGCGCGTGTTCCGAGGGCGATGACGGGTGCGAGGGGCGGTTGGTTCTTGTCTTCGTGGTGGCACAGGGGACAATTATCAAGTGCGCGAGACATTTTCTGGAACTCGGATACGGCCATGTTCTTGAGGTTGATGTCGGATTTGTGAAGGCGCTTGGCGAGCTTCTCGGCGTTTTCGTCCATGTAATCCAGATCGTTATCGAACTTGCCATCCTTTGCGATACGTTCTGCTAGACGGAGACCCTCGCCGCCAGCTTGGTTCTTCGTGCGACGTTCCTCGCGAACCATATCGTCAATCGTCATTTCAGTGTTCTCTTCGACGTTTCCGCGCTCGCGGCCGCGTTTGTTGGTAATGGCTTTCGCTTCGTTACGCGTACCGGCGAGTTGGCGATTGTCCATTACGCTAAGAACGACGGATTCGGGGTTGGATTGGGCTGTAGCAAACATCGCTGCTGCTCTGTTGTATTCTTCTTCGAGCTGGGCGGCGTTCGGGGCACGACGGAGTTTGGCTTTCATCATTTGGGCGCGGAGACGGTTGAGGGCCGTTTGGTCCATCACTGGGGTCGATTGAGGATGCGTGTCGGGGACAATTGTGCCTTGTTCGGGTTCGGGAGGTGATGAGTCTTTGCGCTGGTTCTTCATCCTCTCACGGTAGAGGTCGCCCGTTGGCTTGTCGTGGCCCTTGTAATCTTTACCGTAGATCTTGCGTCGTTCCATCTCTTCTTTCTCTTCACGCGCATCATCGAAATAGCGCAGGTTGCCGAAACGTTCCATCGCGACATCTTCAATTGGACGGCCGTTTTCTTCAGCTGCTGTGTATACAGCCTTGAGCTTCGTCATGCGCCATGAAGAGCCAGCGTCGCCGAAAGTGTAATTGACAGTTCGTTCGGTGGGAATGTTTAGCTCATCAATCGACTTGCCCTCGTTGATGTCTTGGATATGGGTGTTGATCTCGCGTTTGGACACGACACGCTTTTGCTCGGGTTTTGGAGGGGGTGACTTGTTCTTGTCGGGTCGGTGGATGTAGTCGACGTCGATAGAGGAGGGAGCTGTCATCCAAGAGTCTCGTTGGAGGGATTTTGATCGGTCGACTGGATCTTGGCTGGCTGGCTTCTCTTCGTCGGGGATGGGGAGATCTTCCTTGGGGTCTGTTGTTTTGCGATGCCGGTCGTCGCCGTGCCGTCGCGATCGGTGGCTGTCTTCGTCGTCGCGTGAATGGCGCGAGCGCTTGTGTCGGTGACCATCATCCTCTTCGTCGTGCTTTCGGCGATGGCGATGTCTTTGCCCGTCTCTGTCTTTGTCTCTGTCTCTGTCTCTTTCTCGATCCCGGTCTCTTTCGCGCTCTGAGTCGTGTCGATGATGATGCCTATGTTTGCGGCTTCGCTTTTCGTCATGATCGCGTTCTGCGCGCTCTCTCTCGGCCTTCTCAGCGGCCAGCGACTTTTCAAACTCGTCTAGACCGTCCATCTTGAAGGTTTGAAATTGCCGATGGAACGGAATTAAAAGTGTTGATGGAGGAGAATTGCTGGGATGGACTGGGTTGTTACGTCAAGAGGGAAAAGCTGATCCAGCTCAAAGTGGGGCCACACCGGAGCTTTGTGACGAACAGCTTCTGAAGCTTCGATACCCTAGATCTGCTTTGACGAACACATTTTTTGTAGATTCTGCGCTTGCTGTCTCTCTATGGTCTATATATTGAGAAATAATTATCAGAATTAAGTCGAAAGTACCATCCTTTGTTAGATATGAGTATATCTATAACTTAATAAGTAGAAACTTTATTCAAGGCATCAACGGCAAGGCTCCACCTAGACAGCTACTTGGTACCTTTTTTTTGTCCAAGTAAAATCAGTAAGCGATATTACTTACGATCCTTTATTTTGAGGCGGACTCATGATGAGACGAGAATGGGTGTCTGTTCAAAATGAAAGAAATAGTATTATTTCCAGCTAGTAATGAGATAAGAAACCTAGTTGCTAAATAAAAGTTATAGCCCGTCTCCCTTATTGACGTGCCTTCTGAGCTAGCCATGACTTGTAGTGCTCATCCAACGTCTCGCTCAGAGGCCGGTATACGATCCCAAGTTCCTTAATCCCACGTTCATTGCCAACTTCAAACCGTACTCCAAGATTCGCCCGCATCCACTTATGTGTAAGTCCAAACAAAGGCCCTACGACTCGAACCAGTAGATTCGGCAACTTATGACGCGGAATAGCCCAGCGGCGTTTCGCTTGAGGGCGGATCTGGTTCGAGATATCGATGAATCTCGCCATCTCTCTGTCACAGACAATGTATCTCCCCTGCGCGGACACAGTCTCAGCCGCCTTGATATGCGCTGTAGCGATCTCCCTCACATCAACAGTGCAGAAACTCAAATCAGGCACGCCGAACCAAAGCTGTCCACTGAATAGTTCGTCAAGCAAGAAAAGACTCCCGGAATCTGACCCCGTTGTGAGTGAAGGACCCAGAACAAGTCCAGGGCAAATGACAACCATGTCCCAGCGTGACTGAGCCTTCTGGATTTTCCAGGCTTCTTTCTCGGCGAGGACTTTGGAATAGTGATATGGATTGTGAGTAACAGAGCTTGATTCGTTGAAGTAGCTCTCATGGAGGATGTTGTTCTTCATGCTCTTCACATCGATGTAGTCTCCGAAAATGGCGCCAACTGAACTATGTTAATGACTGTAGGCTTGCAGAGATAGGATGGATTCTTACTAGTTGATGTCAAAACCACCCGTTTGACGCTTTCGATACTGTTCACGCTGTTTAAAACGTTTCGCGTTCCTTGCAATGCAGGCTCAACCATCTCTTTTTGTCCATCCTTGATTTTCTCAGCCATCAAGAATGGAGAAGCAACATGATGAACTACAGAGCAGTCTTTCATAGCATTTTCAAATGATCCTGGCTTGAGAAGGTCTGCTTCAAAGAGATGCAGTTTTTCGGGGTATTTTTCTTGCAGATTTCGTAATGGTTGGACTTTTCGCGTGTTGTTCAAGTCGCGTACAGTAGTATGCACGTTATACCCGTCGGTTAGGAGCTGATTGACGAGATGAGTGGCGATAAAGCCACTACCGCCAGTGACCATGTGGGTTTCTGATGCCATGATTTCGAATATGCGCTAAAGATGCTTAAGATATGTCTATTACATCTTTTCTGATTGATATGGATCAGTGAAGGCTTATAAACAGCTCTGGATTTGGTGTTTCGGTGTCCGCGGGTGAAGGTGGATACATCGGCATTCTTATCCTAAATTTGGGTGGTATTAATGGTTGACCAGGCACCAGAAGGAGTCTCTCAAGCTTGTTACCCCGCAATCTTAAAGAAAGCAGATATCATGGTGAATGAAGTTTAGCAGCAAGCTCGGGGCCCGCGGGTGAAAGGTGAGTCGTTCTTAGGTCCTGGTTTTAGAGAATGGTTACTATCGTCAGCGTGATTTTGGTCGGTATAGTTGACCATTTTGGAAAGATCCCGGCAGTATAACCTGACTTTATCTCATTTTCATCTCAGTAATAAGACAAACGCAAATATAAATGTCAATCAGGGAAACAAGATGACTAAAAGTCCTCTGAACGGGCTTGAAAGAGACCGACATTGGCCAAAGTCAAGACTTGGAGGACTGAAGTGGCTGGTATACTCGTCGTCTTTTTTAGGCTGAAGTAGCTATAAGAAACGAAATGATTTAATGGCTTCACATCTGCCTTGTATCAATTTTCAAATGGAGTATTGGAGTCTGAAAGCTGCAATGTTCTTATACATGAACTCCATTAGATGTGGCCTATCATCTACAACAGTTTATCCAGTTCAATTCGTAAGAAGTTGAGAAGTAATACTTGCATCAGTTGTAACGAACCTTTGCCCAATGACAGGCTCGAATTTCTCTGTATCAACTTCGACCCCATGACCGACCTCGAATTTCTTGCAGCAGCCTCACTAAACCGCATCAGGCAACCCGACATCTTATCGCCCCATATCAAAGCTCCCAAGACCGCCAAGCTTTCCCAATCGCATCCTCTACAATTCAATTCTTGTCGATTTCACGTGTCTCGGCGAGTTAAAGTCTAGAACGACCCGCAATCACCCCCGAGCTATCTCTGTTTAAGGGTTGATCCCGCAAGGATAATGATCCAATCATCCCCGCAGACCTCGGCATACTCCATATGGGGTGAAGGCACAAAAAAAAAGAAAAGCCAAGTTACACGGGGACGAGCAGGAAAATAAAAAACCTCGGCTGCGGTATTTTTATTCCCTGTTTACGAAAAACTGTCATTTCTCATTTTGGTTGAGCACGCGACATCAACTTTCTTACCAAGATGGCTGCTATTCCCGATCCCGAAAAGGAGTCTAAATCCGAAGCGCCAAACATTGCCAATGAGGATCAACTGGGAGTCCAGAATGTGTATGGCGATGAAACGCATAGAAGGCTCAAGGGCCGACATATCCAACTTATTGGAATTGGAGGAACGATTGGCACTGTTCTTTTTGTATGTGTTACAGTTGTCTTCAACGCTACGACTGAACCTCCGACTTAAAAATTGACCCAATGGCTAATATTATTCCCAGGTCCAAATCGGCAAAGGTCTAATGCAAGGCGGTCCAGGAAGTCTTTTCATCGCCTTCTCCTTCTGGTGTCTAATCGTCCTCACCATCACAATGTGTATAGCCGAAATGGTCTCTTACACGCCAATCTCATCCCCGTTCGTCCGATTTGCCGGTATCTATGTCGACGAAGCTCTCGGATTTGCCTCAGGCTGGAATTTCTTCATCTTCGAAGCTGCATTGGTACCATTTGAAGTCACGGCTTGCCATTTTATTCTTCAATTCTGGACCGATGCGATTCCTGTTGGCGCGACTATCGCGGCCATTATTGTGCTGTATGCGCTCATCAATCTCATGGCGATTCAGTATTTTGGAGAGACGGAGTTTTGGGCTGCTATTGGGAAAGTCATTTTGATTGTTGGTCTTATCTTTTTTACGTTTATTGTCATGGTTGGTGGGAATCCTCAGAAAGATGCATTTGGATTCACGTACTGGAAAAGTCCTGGAGCGTTTGCTGAGCTTTACTACGACGGCGCCTTGGGTAAATTCGTTGGCTTTTTGGCTTGTCTTATTCAAGCGGCCTTTTCGATCGCTGGTCCCGATTATGTCGCCATGGCAGCTGGAGAAGCCGAAAACCCTCGCAAGATTCTGCCCCGAGCTTTCAAGACGGTGTTTTACCGGCTGACATTCTTCTTCGTGCTTGGATCGCTCTGCGTAGGCATTCTAGTGCCTTATGATGATCCTAACATGATCGCTGCTTTCAGAGATGGCAAGTCTGGAGCGGCTGCTTCACCATACGTTATCGCCATGGACCGTCTTGGGATCCGGGTTCTGCCGCATATCGTCAATGCCATGATTCTAGTATCGGCGTTTTCCGCCGGCAACTCCTACGTGTTTTGTGCTACACGATCTCTGTACGGTCTTGCACTGGAAGGGAAGGCACCGCGGTTTCTGAAGATATGCACCAGGACAGGTGTTCCCATTTACTGCGTTCTTGTCGTTCTGCTCATCGCTCTGCTGTCCTTCCTTCAGCTGTCAAACAGCTCAGCCGTTGTTCTGAGCTGGTTCGTCTCTTTGGTCACAGCCTCTCAGCTGATTAACTTCTCCGTCATTTGTCTTACATACCTTTGCTTTTATCGTGCGACCAAGGTGCAGGGTTTTGATCGTTCGACATTGCCTTATCGCGCGTGGTTTATGCCATATGCTGCTTACGTCGGACTCGTGGCAACCTTTATTATGGTATTTGTAGGAGGATACACTGTTTTCCTGCCTGGAATGTGGGATGTTCCCAGCTTTCTGTTTTCGTAAGTATCTATATCGAAGTGACGAGGATACAACTGACAGCCCCAGGTACACATCAGTTGGATTGTTCCCAGTGTTTTATGTTGGATGGAAGATTGCGCACAAAACAAAGATCTTGAAGCCAACTGAGATTGATCTACGAAATAACTTGGCTCCAATTGAGGAGTACGAGAGAAACTATGTGCCTCAACCGCCAGCGTATGTACTCTTGACTGATTCAAGAATTATAAAATGCTAACAAACTTCCCAGTAACTGGTTTGAGAAGGTATTACACCTTTTGTTCGGTTGAGGTATTGGTGCTATAGAAGATATTGCCAGGCCACAGTAGGTTGGGCAAAAGAATTTAGAAGACCGATTTCTGTACATTTATTGGCGAAAATATTAGACGGCATGGCACGGTTAGATAAAAGGGCAACTAGCATAAGATGATACCCAAGTTCAATGGCAAAGCTATCATTTATTTGCAGAGCGCTTTTGAACACAAAATGTTGTTGGTGACTGAGCTCATTCTCCCGGACTCGCCATGGGCTTATTTCTCAACATATGGCGCCAACGTCTCAGCAGATCTCCTCAAAAGTCCCGTATAATAAGTCTCAGACAACAACCCTGACCCGTGATCGATAATGAACTGGAGTTGATCAGGCGTAACATCAACCTCTCCCGTCTCTAACTGAACCCTCCCATAATCTCCAACCGGTGTACGATCAATAGATGGCATAAACTCAACAGCCAGGCCACCGTCATACCCAGCCTCAGCGAGTGCTTTCATAATCTCAGGCCAGTCTAACGATCCATCTCCTGGTGCAAGTCGGTTATTATCGCCTACGTGAAAGTCGATGATCCGCGACTTGCATGCGTGAATAGCTGCAATGAGATCCTTCTCTTCAAGTGCTAGGTGAAAAGGATCAAAGGCGATCCCGACGCCATATCCGACCTCATCAGCGAGAGCGAGAGCTTGGTTCGATCGATTGAGAAAGTAAGTCTCGAACCTATTCAAAGGTTCAAGGCCAATCTTGATACCCTTCTCCTGCGCAAAAGCCGCAACTTCACGAAGACCCTCAACAGCCCACTTCCACTCATTCTCGGGCGTAGAAGAGGGAACAATGGTACCGACGGTTCCAGGAACGATAGTGGTGATTTGGCCACCGAGCTCAGCGGACATGTTGACGACTTGCTTCATGTACTCGATTGTATCTCGTCGTTGTTGAGGATCTGCAGCGAGCAAGTTTCGCTTGCCGTGCATGACCGTGACGGTTCCCCAGCATTTTATGTTGTATTTCTGAAGAAGCTGGTGGGTTGAGTCTATAGGGAATTGGTCGGGCTCGCCGGCTAGTTCGATGCTGGTGTAACCGAGACGGACGAGTCTTTGGAGGGTCTGTTCGAGAGGCTCAGGACGCATCCAGGTATGAGAGGAGAGATGCATTTTGAAATGATGATGGTTGTGTAAATTATATTAACTCATTAGCGATTGATAGTGTATGAGAGAGAAGATGGTTCATTTAAAGATGATGGATTGTGCCATTTTATTTACCTTTACTTGTCATGCTGTATGTTCTACGGACCTCGGTGAGCGGATCATGGTCTTCCGTCAAAGTGGAGCATGATGACTAGAAACGGAGCATCAGCGTCCGCCTTATTAATTGAATTGGCGAGACGGCGGAGCTTGCATTACTAACGCGCTATCAAGTGGATGATAACGAAAGTCGTAATACTCACAAGGGACGAAACATTCCGCTTCGAAATCTCGAGCCTAACGTTAATTCAAATGAACTATATGTATAAGAATCATGTGTCGAACAATGAACTCGAATCAACTCATGACTCTTCAACCAGTTCTCAGTTTCTACGCTCAACTCAAGTCCTACTTCACTCTCGAACATCATGTCTATTCCTTGGAACGACGATTCAGTCTTTGAGTCTTACAACTTCATTGAAGAGACGTGAGTATAAAATCACAAACCGATATGATCAGTAGCTGACATCGTCAAGATTCAAAACTGTCTCATCTCATGATATCAAAACAGCCATTCTAATCCCCAAGAACCTCAAGCCAGGTCACCATCCAATCATCTATCACATTCACGGTGGCTTTCTAGTCATGGGAAGTGGTTTGTTTGGACCTTTCTTCCCAAGGTGGGTTGACAAACTTGCGCTCCAAAACTCTGCCATCATTGTCTCTCCCGACTACAGACTATTGCCTTCTGCGAATGGTCTGGATGATGTTCTTGAGGATGTCGAAGATGGGTGGCAGTGGACCAAGAATAATTTACCTGGGATTTTGAAGGAAAAGGCTCCTGGACACTCTATTGACTTTTCGCATGTCCTTCTTGCTGGCGGATCAGCCGGGTAAGTTATCTTGGACAGGACGCCCAGACTTATTACTAATGTCTTCAACAGTGGATACTGCTCAACTCAGCTCGCCCTCTCTCACCCTGATGATTTCCACTCTCTTGCAGTCGTGTATCCTCTGTTGGACACCAAAGACAGACTCTACCTCGAAGGTGCACTCCCCGACGAACCAACCGTGTTGCGCATGCCATTAGAAGAAATTCCATCCATGGAAGACACTCTAGCTTGGATTGAAAAGACGCGCAAAGAACCTGAATCAAGAGCTGGTTTTGAGAGAACTCCCTTCGCAGTCGCAGCTTGTCAGCGGGGTATTTTCTCGTCTCACATGTTGGATAACAAAGGCCTTGACAAGACGGCATTCCATCCTTTGGAAAGAATCGAAGCTGGTGCTAAATTGCCCAAGCAGATGTGAGTCGAGCCCAACGGTAAATAAGAGAGAGAAAAGCTGACCGAGAGTAGGTGGATCATGCATGGAGACGATGACTCGACGGTCCCAATCCGTGGCTCTCAAAAGTTTGTTGATCTCGTTGCTAAAAAGTTGCCAGCGACTTCTGTGCGATATGACCCTGTTAAGGGCGAGGATCACGGATTTGAGTTTGACGAGAAGAGATGGGAGTCTTTTGCTGATGAGGCACTTGCCTTTGTGAGAGATGCTTGGCTGGCCTAGGCTTGAATTGTGGCTTGGGGGTTCATATGCAGCTCAACATGCTGATGACATCTCTTTTGTACTTAGACTTGGTTATGAGATAATTCAAACTTCTCCTTGGATTTCCTTCTCTACTAAATCAGCGCGTATGTCAACCGATACCGTTTCGGACAAATGCGTCCCACAGTCTCACTTATTGGTTATTTGACAAAACCCGCTGCTCTTTTACAACTTGAGAGAGTATGATTGGTGCATATATTGCTCTGCCGATCTGTTTTCTATATGAAGTCAATTTTGCTTAGGAGGAAGATGATTCGGTGATAGACGGAACTCAAAGCTTGAAATGACTACTTTCTCCCAGGCTACCACAACGACGGTATGTTACCGTGTTCTATCGGTTTGCTTGAATTGAATGGGATAATATTGCTAGTTGACCATCAATTGGCAGAATATTCTGTCAACAGAAATGAAATAATTTTAGAGATGGCAAACATGTGAAAAGACCTTCGTGGAGATATCATATCTCGCCACGTGCTTTATGAAAACATTATCTCAGTAGATAGATGCTTTTGCTCCGACGAAATGAAAACATCCATGGTTTGACAGCATGGGCTTGAGTTACAGGTGTTTGGGGCAACGAGACACTACACATTCTCCCAGCCCCCTCAGGATCGATAGATGCTCTCGTTCCTGACCCCATGACCACCATATCAGCCTATCAAATTGGGCCACTGGGGTATCATTCGCCATTGCAACTATTGCGAGGTCCAATGAGTTTGTCGCCTCATGTCTTGTGCCCCATTTCACATATCTCTCATTACCGACATCTTTTTTATCGCATGCAGTCCGACCTCAGAAACAAGTCGGCGGCAAGACCGTTATCATTCTGGCCACAATGAGACGTTGTGCTACATCAACAGGTGAGAGGTCCGAGAACCCTCCCCTCTAAAAAAGTTCCTAATGCCCGAGTTTTACTGGATAGAGTTGTTTTTTGGGTTACAATTAGAGTGGGCAGCTGGCAGATCTGATAAGGCTATTATACTCTAGAGTTACACTCGATAGTCAGTTACAGATGATCATCAATCCAATAGAAAGCTCTCGTGATACCACTGCCCGAGTCACGATGTCGGACGATAGGGATCTAGTGACTCTATCCATGTCTTGGGGCCCCTCACGAAAAGTGGCTCGTCTCCGCAAGTGGGACCTCCGACGCCGATCGACCTAGCACCAACGCGGACTGCTCACACGTCATTCGACTGCGTGGCTTGAGGGGAACCAAGCATTGGCTCGTTTTGTCCCATCGACTAAAACCTGGCATGGCCATTCCTCTCTCTTCCACTCCATTATGCATTTGTCTCATCAAATCGATATTTCGCCTTTGCTATTGTTGAGATTTTTAACATATAAAGCCCTCGTGTGAATACCCTGTTTTGCTTGCCCGTGAGGATAACGCCGCTTTGTCTTCTTATCTACTAGTGCTGTGCCGTGCCGCGTGCGTAAGCGAGCTTCACATCTTTTCCCGCCATTTCTCACGAGAGAATTTTCACGGTCATCATCGACCATGAGACTTCAATCCCCTCTTCTCGCAGTGGCTTCCGCCTTATGGCTGCTCTGCCCATCAGTCCTAGCCCAAGAACCTGCAGCTCCCGCCGCGGATGCATCGGGTTCTTTATCCCTCAACACCGACAAGCCATTATGGACATTTGAGTACCAAACATCAACTCCCAACCTCGCCAACTGGATTGGTCTGTACTACAGCGCCGGTGGAGGGCCTGTGGACCAAAAGAAGGGCTCGTCCAATTCTATCAAGTGGAAGTGGGCGCCTCATGCTGAGGGCGAAGTGCAGCTTGACTTTGGAAGCCTTGAGCCTGGGAATTACACGGCGTTCTTTCTGGCGAATGGTGGTTATACGTGGCTTGCTCAACCTCTTCAGATCATCAAGGGTCGTGAGCTTGATGGTGATGTGAAGTTCATTGTTTCTGACGTTTCTCTGCCTAATGCGCGCGTTGGTGATGGTTACTCGCATAGCATCAGAGGCCTTGTCCGTGGCGGGGGAGGCACGATGAAATTCTCCAGCGAGGGCTCCAACGTTGACTGGATCAGGATCAGCGCTGATGGTGTCATCTCTGGAACACCTACTTCAAGCGCCGATAAAGCCGTCTTCACTGTCCGTGCCACCGGAAAGGATTCCGCCTCTTCCGGTGTCTTCACCATCAACGTCGCTAGCTCTGGCAAGGCTCTGCTAAGCCAGCTCAAGGTTCTGACTCTCAACATGTGGAATGGCGGTACTAGAGTTACCAGCTATCACGACAAGCAGGTCAAGTTCCTCGCTTCAAGCGGCGCCGATGTTGTCGGTATCCAGGAAGACCAGCAGGGTCGCCATGTCCCTCGCCTTGCTGATGCTCTTGGCTGGTATCACTGGTCCAGCGGCGGTGATGTCGGTATTCTTAGCAAGTACCCCATCGTCGAGGACTACGGTGTCATCAGCGGTCCTGCTCGTTCCGGCGGTGTCAAGATTGCCCTTGATGGCAAGAACCAGCAGATCAACTTCTTCGTTGCTCATCTGGGCTATACTCCCTATGGACCTTACGACACATGCTATGATCATTTGCCCGTTGACAAGGTCATTCAGCGAGAAGCTCAGTCCGGTCGCACTCCTCAAATGGAGGCTACCCTTGCTGGAATGAAGAGCCAGCTCGACAACGCTGACGATATCCCTGTTTTCTTCGTCGGCGACTTCAACGCCCCCTCTCATCTCGACTGGGTCGATGGCCTGAAAGAGAAGAACTGTGGCTACACCAACGTTCAATGGCCTACCTCCGTCCTCCCCAAGGAAAAGGGTCTCATTGATTCATTCCGCGTCGCTCATCCCGACCCCGTCAAGGAGCAAGGCATCACCTGGTCTCCCATTTACATCTGGAACGGTGGCTACCGAAAGCCTGAGCCTCTTGACCGAATTGACTTTATCCTCCACAAGGGCAAAGGCCTCAAGGTCACTGATTCTCACACCGTGGTTGTTGGTGAGCCTAAGCCTGAGCCTAACCATAAGGATAATGAGTGGTTCTCTGACCACGCGGCTGTCTTGACGACTTATGAGCTTTAGGTCTGGAACCTAGCTATGAATCAACTTTGGTGTTACGGCCTATTTAGATGACTTGACGATAAATAAGAATGAATAAACTTTTCTTCAACAGAATACATCATAGAGAAGTCTCTCCACTGCCAATGAATGCGAACATGAGATAGTTGAGATATGTGAGCTTTACCTACCAGCGCAAAACATATGCCGCGTCGGCCACCGAGTTCGAAGTTGTTTCGTCTCAATTACGATAAACATATAACAAACCAATGAGCAAATAGATATCCCGATCCCAGTTGGAAGTTTGATTGCGTTCATAAGGTTTCTTTAACAGAGACAACTCTCGTTGTCGCGTGATCAATTTCTATAAATATGCTGGACTCGGCAGTCAACTAACCAAGGGTCACATGTGAAGTTCCGAACCCAATACACATCTACAAACGATTACTTAGTTACCGTCTCAAAATCGGGGTCCTTTTTGTTTTGCCGTTCTGCAACCCATCGCGTTTCAGGAAACTAGCAAAAGCGGGTGAAACAAACCCCGAAACCCCTTCTGCAAAACAACAACCATGCTTATCTCCGCAGATCAGATCATCAAGCAATTTTGTTTCCGCCAAGTGATGAATTACTCCGCAAGAGCCCATCGACAGCCGTAATCTTCATCTACAGGCTTCCAATCCTTGTAGTATTCCTTCTTGGGGTCTTCCGAGAGTTTCTGAAAGTCCCAGCCTGCGAAGCGGTGATGGAAGTATACGTGGCGTAAACTCAGTGTAGATGACTTGTAGCCCCGGCTGAGGAATGTTCGCATCATATCGCGGGTCGCTGTTGCTGTGTAGAGGGTCGGAAAAGGCGTCATGGTTCATTAACTCATCGTTGACGGTAAATGAGATGACATTTGGTGGGAGGAGATCCGCCAATGGTTGCCAATTCTCTGGAGCTGTGTGGCCATGAAGAAAAGCGAGGGGAATCTCAAGATCCGTCAGTGACAGGAAATCTCGAAGATCATCAATGCGGCCGTGGGTCAATGGCCACTCATGATCCGAGATATCAATAAGTCCTCTTTGCATAATAGTCAAGTTAAGCGTTAATTTTGTCAAGGTATTGCGAATATGCTCCAGTCCTCTTCTCAGCTCATCAACCTCAAAGTCGCATTCGAAAGCGGGAAGATAACACGCATAGAACAACGTCTTGAGATTGGGTGTCTGCGCAAGCATTGCCGCGATATTATGGGTGTTTGATGAGCAGTGATCCAGATGAAGCGTAGTAAGAAAGGTTGCCTGCGGTGCAGGCGAAAGAGGCCAGAAGGGATCTGTATCTGCCAATGCGCTGTTTGTCCCTTTGCGATGACTAGCGAAACTTTCGAGGGAAAGAGTCCTTGCGTTTGGAAGGTAGAATGACAGTAGATGAATTCCTCTTGGGAGTTGTTCGTAACCTAACCAGCCACGAGGATTGGCGACTTCGAAGTGCGTGATGTTTTGACGTGTTTCTGAGGTGAAAGGGAGTTGTTGAATAGCTCGAGAAGCCATTTGTGACTGTATAAAAAGTATACAAGATCAATGGTAAGACTCTGGACTCCAGTGCATGCAGCAACAATGAGAAATAAGATAACATCTAAGTCAAGGTCCGTGAACGCCGCCTCCAGCTTTTCTGTTTCATAAAAACTCGATTCGTCAATTGCATCAACAATTATTTGCCGAACCTTTTGTTCTCCACCGGTTTAAAAGTCAAAGGCTTCAAAAGACCAGCGTCACCAAAATGCTCATCATGAGTATAATTCACGATTTGGAATCTCAAGCTCTTAACATGACCTCTCAACTCTGGACGACTCAATATCGCAAAAAGAAAGTCAACGCCACAGGGTAATCTCGAATTTCAAGATGTTGATTGTTTCAATGAAAGTGGCCATGTTTGCAATCAATTGCGGAATGATAAAAAGCTGAAAACAAAGAATGAAACAACAGTAAATGTCTTCGTATTTGAGATTAGATGCACTCAAATTTGACCATGCTATACGGTATTTGCTCTAGATTCGGCGATCCGCTCATCTGGCTAGGGTAACTTTAGGACCCATCGTGAAGAAGGAACTGTGGATCGTGAACGCTGAGACCCGTGCTCCCCGGCGGTTCAAGCCGAAACCAGACCGAGTCATTACAGAGTCGCAATTTCTCTCTGTATACGACTCTGCAAGCCAATTGATACAATGGATCTGCTCAGCAGACGCTGTCTGATACAATTGATAGACCAGTCGCTGTCTCCATAACAGACTGGACAAAAGGCCTCGGGAAACCCGTCTCTCCGCTTAGTAATACGATATGTCACAAGCCAAGAATCTGATCGCAAACTAGTCAAACTTAAAAGGCTGGAGTATAGGAACTTATCAGATCAATCAACGCCTCTCCATCCCCGTATATCAGATAAGACATTAGTAGAAACCAACATGTTCTTTAATTGGAACACCAAGCTTTTTCGCCTCTGTTTCCAGATAGCTTCAGTCTGCGGGGGCGTTGTCAGTGACACACTGCCAAGCTGTTTAGGTCCCAGCGATAAGCATTATACCCAGGTCTTGATACACTATACCAGTGGGGTTTCTTAGAGAAAATAACAAGGGCCGATATTTTTGTGTAAGCGACGCGTTCCCCAGATGATCATCACAGAGACTGAGACGGCCAAGAAATAAGGGGACCCTCGGAAACTTCATGTTCCGCCCCCTGCGGTGGGTATATTTGCAATACCACGTCGTAGCGTAGAATTTCGAACCTGCGACACCAGATCTGCCCTGCTCCCGTAACATGCTGTCAGATATAAAAACCACTCA